>JANHJO010005105.1:82010-94678 GCA_032468235.1 Pseudoxyrhopus heterurus | reverse complement strand
CAGGAAGGCCTGGAGGAACGTTGTCCATGGGGTCGCGATGGGTCGGACACGACTTTGCAACTAACAACAACAACAATTGCTAATATAAAATGCTACAGAGTACAAATTTGTATTTTCAAACTTGATTGTGTAATTTTGTACTATAAAGCAGAGGGACTAAATTTTAATGCTAGGTTTAAGGATGTTCAAAACTCAAGTTGACTTGACCTGGACAGGTTTTTGCACATCTCTGCTAAGTATTATTTAGCTTAGGTCTATATATTAAGTTCTAAGAAGTAAACTTCCATTCATAGTAGTATTTGGATTCAAAATCTCAAACAGTGAGATGTTGACAAACACCCTCATTACTTTTTTTATTTCCTGCTTCCAAAAAAGCTTCTCTTTAGATTGTCAGGTGACAAGACTAGAACAATTAGTTCCTCTTAAGCAACTGTAATTCCTGGTTAGGTCTTGTAAACTATTCATTTTAATTGATACTGGCTTATTCCCATATGAGAACTCAAATTAATCATCTTTTCCCCTAAATCAAATATAGCAGAACAGTAGTAAAGAGAAGCAAATGCTTTTATTTCCCTTTTCTACCATATATTTAATGGAGGCTGCATATGCAAATTGCTTACAATTTGCAAATATTAGATTTCAGAACACCAAGGGCAGTGACCTAAACTGAAAAAGCTAAAATTTTTGAATTATGAGTGCCTTTAATTTCTTTGTGTTACGTCTATATCACTGCTGAAACTTTTTGATTTATTTATATGCTACCAAGTTGCTGTTGGCTTTTAGCAACCAGATAGATCTCCAGGATGAGCTGAGACAGTCCATAAATTTTATAGCTAGAAGATTAGCTTGTTAAAGCATATGTATGAAACTTCTTGAAGCCATGTATACAGTAAAATCTGCACTTTTCTTTATTGACTATACATTATACTGAGCTTCAGTCTTGAACAAAGAAATATATGAAATTACTGTACACTGTAACAACAAGTTAATCTAAACTTTCTTGGAATATTAAGAGGGCTGTGACATATTTGCCAATAAGGCAGGTGCTCCATTGCTCCCAGAGCTTTATTGGATAGCAATTTTTGGTTTTTATTAAATCTCTCCAGGTTTGAATTGCTTTCCCTTCCGTCTCCATCAGAAAACATGGTCTCAGGATTCTCCTCTTTGCAGTTACTCATGCTAAAGAGGAACAAAAATTCTTTTGGTATTAGTGTTCCTTTCTATTTTCAGCTTTAGATACATTTTATGGATGGCATGATTCATTATTTTGCTTCAATGAGACCCTCCCCCAATTTGGCTTGGGCTGAAAAGTCTGAACTAGAGAGGCAATAGATATTTCCATTTTTACCAGCTTTGAAGGCACCCATCTGCCCAAGTTGAGCACAGAATGATAGAAAATGGTTTTCTTCTATAAAACAGCTGTGACCAGCCCCCTCCCATTCATCTGAAGAGAAAATTCAGGTTGAATAATCTAGTTCCTCTGCATCGAATTCATAGGCATCTGTTGTGTCTATGTAGAGGCACAGGCCAACAGCCAAATAAATGGACTTGATAGTTGTTGGTAGCAATTCAAAGTTGTTGTTTTTTGTATTGGTTACTTCTTTAAAAAGGATTAGACTTTTATTATGTTGTATATACACCACCACCCCATTACCTGAATAGACTAGTTTTTCTAGAGACTGTGCTTTGATTGAAGACTTTTACAGACCTACACTTAGACTTGCATCTGACACTCAGTAAATGTTTCAAAGCCTCTGCTCAGGTCCTACTCTTTTTGATGTCAGGAAGTTTACTTAATAGATATGTGCATGGTTTCTGTTGCTATTGATCAGCAGAAGAGTACGGTAGCTACTCAGACTTTTGGCTTTTTCACATTTACTCTGAAATTTTTGTCTTGGTCAACTTCTGTTATTGAGAATGGTATTGCTGAGGATATAAGTGTCTCAAGGTAAATTTCCACCGTAACCTACTAATTCCTGCACTTACTCAGAGGTAAGAAAAACACTCTTCACTTGCTTAAATTGCTATCAGTAATCAAAAACAACAGGCTCAGTGTGTGGAAGTGGAACAAAGGAAAGACTTTAGAACCAGAAGAAAATTGATGACAAAGAGAAAAGCTGTCTTTATTTTTTCCCCATTCCTATTTTTAGGAATGTGAGTGGATGGCTGCATTTCTGGATGTAAAATTCTGCAATTTTTTTTAACAAATCTAATTCAGGCATAAATTAAACAATGTATTAGGCAATTCTCTAGAATCTATTTGTTTTTTAAAGAAACTTTCATTTCCTAACACTGGTATTGCTAATGTTGCAGTTCAGAAAAAGCCTTAAAGAATTCTAGCTGGATGCATCTGAGAAAGCATGTTTAGGGATCCCTTCTTTGTCCCTCAACTCTCCTGTGATCTCCACTGAGATCTCTGGAATAAAATAGTGCTGTATAAGCTACAGTAACATATATGAACTGGTCAAATATAATAATGGCATTGGACTAATGGTATTGGTTTTAAGGGTTAATAAACATGACTTGATACAACAGGAGCATTTATTAGATTCAGAAGCTTTTAACATACATGATGTAGCACATCAAAGGTGCAGATATTAAGGATAAATTCACCGATGTGAGCCAAATTACAAATTCTACATGAACAAATGTGGTGGCTGTCATTTGACTTTTAGTTTTCGAACAAAACAATGTAGACCACTGGGCTAAATAATACAAATAGATGAGACACTTTTCCTCCCGGCTGCGTTTTTTATCTCCAATTGAAAGAAGCCATAAAAGCAGTAAGAGTACTTGCTGAAATTACATTTTCCTTCAGTAGTGATGTGTGAATTGTTCATTACAGTATGTGTGTTCTTGTTCTGGGTTTTCATTTTGAGTCTTTAAGGTAGCTAATAACACAGAAACAGCATTAACTGTAAATTGAGGTCAATCAGAATAAAACAACAAGTAAAGGTAAAGCTACTGAAAGTCTAATCAAGCACTCAGAGCTTACTGGTATACAGAAATCTTCCCAGAGAAGCAAAAAGCAAAGTATTAATAAGAAAAGTGGTGTTGGTGGACAACACCAACTGGCTTCAAGATTCTTAAATTTCTTCAATGATGCTACACTGAATTGAATAAGATCTTTTCCGAACTCAGTATTTCAAATCCCTGTTTTGATACATTTACTATTAAAAAATCTAGACCATCCTGAATGTTTTAATCTACTTATTCTAACAATGGTTCCAGAGCAACAAAGATATGTATAGTTAACTATTTTGTTAAGATAATGATTTTAGAAGTCAGGTTTTTCTGTTGTGAGATGAAGGGGTTACCATCCCATCCCTCACTACTACCGGTATGTCCATTCAATACTTTCTGTGGATGGTTGGTTCTCTCTTCCTGTCAGATCACTCCTTGTGGAAACATATCCTGTATTTATTTACTGACTTGATTTATATTGATTATATTTCTGCCCTACTGGCTACTAAATTAAAATTTTAATTTAAAAATGAAATATAAGAAATTAAGCACAAAAAGTGCCAAAATTGACAATTAAAAGATTTGATAAAAGAAATGCATCTATTAAAGTACTGTCGGTCAAGTCTTTATCACAGTCAAATATCAGCATAAGGAAGGTGGGGTACAGTTAATTATAAACATAGAAACTACATCCAAAAATATTACTATAAAAAGCTAAAAGATATGGAATCTAAAAATAGTATTAGATGGGTGTAGGGGGGCATAAAAGTTAGTGTGTGGCAGGCTGTCATGGTACAAAGCATTTTAGTATGTCAAACTAGATGCTCATGAAGTATTTTTATGTGTGTTTACAGCATAGGCCGTCATCTGCTGGACCAGGAAACATTTATCAGGGTTAGTATCTGAAAGCAGCAGGAACATAGTAGAATCATCCTGTGCACCCTGGATATTTATGCAATAATGGGGGAGATGAGGCTGGTACAAATGTCCAGAGTGATGGGCATTCTTTCTCCAAAAGGGAGTCTTCCTATATCGTCCTTCAAGAATAGCTGAGACTTTTAAAAGTCTCCAGAGCACTCCAGAGATCCTGTTAGTGAAGTAAAGCAGTCTGCTCCACTTTTCTGCATGTACCTGTGTTTGGGTAGGGTATATTTCTTATACTTTGTTAACCAAAAGCTACAGTCAGCAAAAACACAATTAACAACATTTCTCTAGAAAGGTTGTGTGTGTCATTTTCACGGTTCTGAGACACTAAATCCCAGCTTTTCATGAAGAAGCACACTCGGATTCAAGCGCATGTCAAAGGATTCGGCTTTAAGAGTGATGGGTTGCTCTCCCTGCTATACGGAAACGTTGAACCTGTTTTCCAAACATGAATCCTTATGTAGCACAAATGCCACAATCTTCTTTTCAAGTGAGAAATAGAACCAAATTGTGATGGGGAGAGGAGAGGTGATATGATGGACTACAGTAATGCAGCAGGTTCCCAGGAAGAAATGCACAAGACAAAAAAGGCAGCAGTCCAGAGCTGGAGTCGGAGGAAGAGATTTAGGATGTCTACTCCCTAGAATATTCCAGGGTACATCCATCAGGGCAAGAGCCTTATCAGTTTAATCTGTCAAGGTTCTGTCTATATGATTTAAGCAAATAAAGAACTGAACTTTGGCTGGATTGTGTTATATCATTCCTGGGCTAGGCCTGAGACAAATAAAAATGTTAAGAAAATTAGGAACAACTTTTTAAAAGGCCAATGAAAACTGTTTGCCTCTCAGTTTTTCACTTTGCCAGTGCTAAAATGGCTGGAAGATGGCATGGCTGACTGGAACCACAGAAGAACTGGAGAAGTCTCTTAATGTGATTTTTTCAGGGCTCCTAAAGCCATTTGTAGGTGAAAAAGCATTGGATTTTTTTCCCTTTTTGATTTTAGTGAACATATTCTAGGCACTTTCCAGTAATTCAGAATAACTCAAAACGTCACCGAAGTCCTTACCTTACTAAGAATGAATAAAAAGAAAGTAAGCAAACTTGGGTACCAAATAAAAAATGTACAGATTTTATAGTTTTATAATTCTACTGAAATGATGGCTTACGCACTTTGGAGGATAAGAACCAAATATATTGTGACATTGGAGAATAAGAACCAGATATATTGTGACATCTTTCCTGGATATACTGTTGGATAGACACCCGGTTTATATAGTGGATAAACAGTAAACGGGTTTAGTGAAAAATTTAAATTAGAAACTTACTTTTAGCTGTGCCTTGTCTGGGAGAAGGCAACAAATGTTCTGTAGTCCTATATATTCTAGTTCTGAGAACTTTTATTTCATAATTCTATTTAAATGCAGGAATTCCCCCTTTTCACTTGAAAATGGTATTAATATTAAATACCATTTATTTAAACTAAATAAAATGTATTTATTTTAAAATGTATTTAAAAACATATTTGACAGTGAAGCTAATCCAAAAGTGGCATTTGAATTTTCATTTATTGACAGTCTAGACCAAACACAATTTTTTCAATATTGGTATCATTTTAATGACTAATTTTGCCTTTTTTAATTTAAAGTTTGAAGATGACAAAAAATTGTTTTAAAATGCAAACATACTCTTTATTTTTTAATGAATAGTTTTTTGATGGTAAATGTCTTCTATGCTTAGGCCAGAAGGTGGCACTCATCTTCCACAGATGTTAACAATGGGATCTTAAGAGGTTGGCATGAATGGAATGTTCAAAAATATAAATATTAAATATTTGCATGTATTTTCTCAGATACACATCAAATATACGATTATTTTATTTCTTAAATTTTATGTATAGGAATCCTAATGACAAACATGATTTTATGTTATTCCTTTTGAAAGGGATTCGCAAATTCTTAATAACTAAATTTTATGGTTGGCTAGTTCCATCAAATTTTGTTGCAGTTTGTAATTTAGAACTCACACTCAAAGACACAGGTAAAATTTATGAGACTGGAATTCTTTTCAGCTAACCTTAACTAACACTAACCCATCTCCCAGTATTATCCAGATCAACTTTCTACTTGCTGTTGAATCTGTAAAATTTAATTGGTACTGGTACTTGGGTACCTTAAGCTAGAATCCAGAAATTGGCACACTGTTCTTTCAAATATGTGTTGGCTCTCACAATTGCTTAATAAAACTTTTAATGAATTCTTATTGCACGGTTTCATGTTCAAAATAGGGATTATGATAAATAGGGTGTGTCTCACTTTTAATACTTTTATGTTAAATAAATTTGCTTGATTTAGTATTTTAGATAAATCTTTTTGATATACAAAAAGATTGATCAGGACAACATCCTGTTTTCCTCATGCTGTTGTTCCCATACAACTGTAGAAATTATCTATAGATACCTTGAGTTTCAACAGAGCCCTCCTTGAATTTACCGGTAATTCCTTTTATAAGCTAAATTAGTGGCAATCACATCTTGTAATTATTTAGTAATACAGATTAATATACTAAGTATAGGTTAAAAATACTGTATTAATATGTACTTATAATTGTCTCGGTAATTAAGGTAGCATACAAATAGACACATAAAAATACTTGATATTTTTTACCATGGCAGTTACAATGTGTCTTATAAGGAAGCACACCTAAGGTTTCCACAATTCCTGTTTCTTTTAAGTGCAAAAGTATACAGTATACTTTTAAATTACTGCATACAATTAAGAGTTGTCTGCATAAATTAAGAATGTATTCACAGATCAGATATTCAAAAAATTGTAAAAAAAATTGAATACAATACAGTTCCATGAAGTTACTATCATGTAAATTCTGACTGTGAGGTTATTAATCTTATCTTCTCCTTCCCCATCCAGCTTCCTATAAGCCAATGCTTATAAATCATGCCCATTACTTTTATCACTTTATAAAATACATTGCATATAACCAAATGTTAAGTATGAGAATCTCAAATATTGCTAATACGCAATAAAACTAGAGATCGTGATGTGTTTCGATTGTGATATAATAAAATCTTCAAGAATGCAAAAATAAGTTATCAATTAAGTTATTTTAGCCAGGCAGGGCATAAAACAATTTCCCATTCTCTCTCCAACTACTAACAGTGCAACTGTTAATAAGAGTCTGAAAAATCAACATAATTTATTACCTGAAATAGCCATTATGTTTTAGACTGGCATGACTAATCCAAAATTAGTGAAAATCTGATCATCTAAAAGTTTGTTCTGCCTTTGTTAATGAGTATGCATTCAAATGCAACATGAAATGCAACATCCTTTGGGGAAAAAAAGAAACAAGCAAGTGACTCATAAATTGTTGAAGCTGCTGTGGAGAAATACTCTATACAGAATGGAGAAAAGATCACTAATCTCGTTTAGCCTTGAAGATTTTGCTTTTGAAAGTATTATGCTGCATAGCAGTCTCTTGAAAGAGTATTTACAGATAGTCCTTGACTTACAATTCATTTAGTGACCTTTCAAAGTTACAACAGCACTGTAAAGTAACTTGTGATCATTTTTCACTTATGACCATTTCAGCATCCCCATGGTCATGTGATTTACATTCAGATGCTTGACAACTGACTCACATTTATGATGGTTGCAGTGTCCCAGTCATATTATCCCTTTTTGTGACCTTTTGACAAGCCAAAGTCAATGGGAGAAACCAGATTCACTTAACTGTGTTACTAAGAACTGCAGTGATTCATTTAAGAAATGTGGTGAGAAAAGTCATAAATTGGGGCAAAACTCACTTCTCACTTAGCAGCATAAATTTTAGGCTCAATTGCGATCGTAAGTTGAGGACTACCTGTATTTACTGCACACTTTAAGGCTTTCAAATCCACCTCTGTTTAACAGAAAGAATGGGGAAGCATCCGTGTTGGCACAGGATTATACCTTCCCAAAAACCTGCATAGCAGATTGCTTGTAGAAGCTTTTCTGTTCAGAAAAGGGCCATTGTCAACCCCCCCCCCCAGTATCTGTGCATAGATCTGTTATTGAGGGCACAAAAAAAAAAGACAGCTGCACCAAACTGCGCAGCACCACCCACACACCTGTTCATTTTGGTGCAAATGTTATATAGGCCTCAGGTGGAACTTCTGCCTTTTCCCAGAAGAGTCTCCAGAGCACACCCAGGTGCCCAGTTTCACACTGCTTGGCAAATATATATTTGCAATGGATTTTGCTAGCTTGCTTCAAACTGCTTTTGCTGCATATGCCTGCAGGTTGGCTTAAGTGGGAAATTAAAATATCATTCCAAACTGCAAAGGGACTGAGCACATCTCCATTATCTTACAGTAGGGCAAGTTTTAGGATGACTGCTACAAAGAGTATAATTAGGAAATTAGGGTTATAGGACAAGATTGAAAAAAGGAGTTAGTTGTGTAGTGATGAGAACTGACAGAAGAGCAGCAATTCTGCATATGCTTATAATTTAAATCCTGCTGAAGTCCATCTTATTCTTATAGTTGGCATTGCAACCTTAAGACAATACTAGAAAATGACACTTAATTTTTAGGAGAGGTTGAATGCTTAGAAGCAGCCAAAGTTTAATCAATAACATGAGTGACTTTCATTTCTCAGCAGCTTAGTCATATAGAGAAGCTGCTGCAACTTATTAACTAATACCCTTTCCATGAAATATTGCACAGATTCATATAAACTTTCCAGTATTCATACATCATTAGCTCTTACATTAAACGTTTTTTTACATGAAAGTTTTGTTTTTACAAGAAGTTAACAATTGGGGAAATTAGTAGCCCTCTGTCCTTAATTTTGGCATAATCAAAAGCAAGTTCATCAGAGATGGAGTAGTTGCTTTTAGAAGTTCACATAGCCAATCAACAGAGGTGAAAACAGGCAAAGGAATTATTTGTGTACAACTTATGTTTTTGCTTCTAAAATTCAAACTTCTCAAGGTAGTGAACAACTTAAATGTCTCTTCACAAACAGCTTTGGATTTTTTTTTTTAACAAGCAACTTTCAAACAATTTCTCAGAGAAAATAAAGAAGTCCAGGACAATCTACATAGAATGTAACTGGTATGTTGCCAATTCAGCTGCTCTGCCACAAAACAGCTGGCACTTTACAAAGAAGGCAAACAAGCTATTCAATGAACACACAATTTATTTTGATTCTGTATAAAAAGGTTAAGTTTACAACTAAACTTTTATAAAAAGTTCAGCATGATTAGGTACATCATAACATTTTTTTTGCAGAAATATACATTTCTGCTACTATACAAGAAAACTCTAATTAAAGAGTTCAAAGTTTCATTCCCATATTTATATATAAATATGTACACAGCATTCAGTCCTATACGCATGTCAAAAAAAGCTAATTTTTGACCAAGACTTCACAGAAAACTGAACACTCAATCTTCTAATACTCACGCTCCACCTTTTGGAGGAAAAAAAGGCAAAGTCTGCTTTAAAAGGGAAAATTCCTTAAGGAGGGCTTTTTTTAAAAAAAGTTTCATTTTGCTCCCTACTGTGGGAATAGCATATAAATGAAGCCTTTCCAGCTAGGGAAAGGGCATTTTAAAAGTCTCTTCATAAATAATTAAGATTAGTCCAAGATGAACAGTGGAAGATGATATCCATTAATTTTTCTTTAAAAGGTTCATTTAACTGAATATGGATTCCCCCCCTCCAGATATAGCTGGGAAACAGACAGCGTTGCCGTGTTGTTGGGGGGAATGTATCTTCTTGTGCAAAAATTCAGCAAACACCTGCAAAACATTGAAGAGAAGCATATTTAGAAGAATGCTAACAGGGCAGAGATCCGGACAGACTGGCGCCAGAGAGGAAACCACAGTTTGAGCATTTAGCCAAACACTCAAAGATTGGGCAAACCCTGGCGTCCAGATGCAGCATGTGCATGCGAATGCGTGCTCCCTTTCTCACACACACCCAATGAAACGAGCCTATTCAAGAGGAGACATGATCCGAAAGTGGCTCCTCTTGCTTAAACTCTCCACTTAAGAGGGACAAGAGGCGAGCAGCGGAGTAACAGTTAAAGCAACAATTTAATTAGAAGCTGTCCAATTGATCCCATGAGTGATCCTGGGCCATGCCGCAAGTTTCACTTAGATTAAAATATTAAGAGAACTGCGCCTGGAGTCCTCAGAAGACAACAAAATGCCTCAGCTGCCACAAAACAGTCCTCTCCCTTTCATGTACAAAGTATTTAAAAAAAAAAAACAGGAATCGAGCACTTACCAAACATATTTAGCCACAAAGTGCTTTGCTCTCATTTGACATTAACTCTGAGGGAAATTCAGCTGCCTGCAAAGGGGGGGGGGGGGTTTGGAAGGAGAGAAAGAGAAGGGGTTAAAAACCCTAAGCATTTCAAGGAAGCTTGCAAAGTACGCGGGGTTACTTCGAACGTGATCAACAAATAGCGATTATATTGCTAATAAATAAGATGACACCGCCATGGAGCCCCCAGGTGCCTTATAATTCCTAATAGTTTTTTAGGCCAATCAAGACCCTGAAAGGGCACCCCTGATCAAACCCGGCAAACAGATTTAGAGCAATGCCGTTATAATCTAATCCTGTTTAAAGGAGCAACAAGCCACGGAAGGAGTCGAGCACGGGGGTGGGGGGAGGAGGAAAGAGCTCACCTGTAGTGACAAGATGCTGATGTCTGTGTTCAAGGTGGTCAGAGGAGTTCTGGAGGAAGGGTTCTGTTGTCCCGGTCTCTGGTGATGGAGGGTGACGATGCTGGGGTGCGTGTCGAGAGCGATCTGAAGGTCCAGGATGTAGTCAATAACGTGCTGCAGGATTTCCATCTTGCTGACTTTCTTGTTCTGAGGAATGCTGGGCACCAGCTCTTTCAGCTTGGAGTAGCAGTCGTTCATGTTGTAGAGCAAACTCATCGGGTCATCCACCGGGGTTTTACTCCGGGAAATCCCCAGGCTGTGTTCCGAAAGGCTGTTTTTCCGGACGGATCGCACCGGACTAAAGGCTTTCATGCTGCAGAAGACGGAAGAGACGGCCGGCTTTGCCTGCTTGGAAGCCCACCGCACACTCCGCGACGGAGAAGAATTATGTCTCCTTCAGCTCTGCCTCTCTCCTTCCTTCTTCCCTCCCTGCGGCTTCCCACTCTACAGTCAGAATGAAGTTAAACCCCCCTGCTCTGGCTTTTATAGCCCTCGTCTCTCAGCTGACAAATCCGGGTTGCATTCGCTGCTATTGGAGGAAAGATACACGTCCGTCAAGAGTCGAGGCGCTTCTCATTGGTACAAGTATCACCCAAGAGGCGGTCCGGGCCTTCCGCGTTTGGAGCCAATCCTTGGCCAAGAAGGCGTGGCCAAAGCACAGCTGTGGCTAGTAAATATACAGTACGCTGGCGCCGGGAAAGGCGGGGGGGGGGGAGAGATCTGCTGAGCCTCGGTTCAACCCGAGGCAATCTCGAAAGGACTGTACGAACGAAAGGGGTCATTTGTTTACAAATTTATTCAATCAATTCCACGCGGGAAATCCAGGTCGGGGCATTCTGCACAACTGGCTGGCCTTCTTCCCAACCCTAGCCGGGGTAAAGAGTGGATTGAAATAATCTTGCTTTTAAGACTCGGATCTGCAGGCATGGTTTTCCCGAGGCATTGTGCGCGCCAAAAGGGAAAGGAGACAACAGACCAAGTATTGTCAGGACAGGAAAGAACAGTGGCTGCTTACAATACTGTCAATCTTGTTCACTGCCAAGTATGAAATGCAGGGCGCTCCGGATTCTGCAATGCCAGCTAGCACCTTCGGAGGCAGGCGGAGTGACAACTGTGGGAACTGCTCCAGAATAAAAGACCCGTCCGTTCCCAGGACAAGGCAGTCATTGAATTTCACAAGTATGCTAAAGAAGCCACGCAGTTAATTGAGAGCGCGCGCATTGAATACCTATACTATAGGTATTATATATATATAAGGTTGTATCAGCGCCTTGCTTCTTTCAGGCGTGTAGAGCAATTAGTTAGGGCATACATCGCTGCTATCACCACAGCCAGAAACATTTCAAACAAGAATGCAAGTTTGTTTTTCAAGGTACTCAATCCCTAAACAGATCACTGGAACATTCCAATGTAATCATGGCATTTAATTACAAGGTGACAGTTCATTAACAATCCCTTACTAAATTCTAACATTAAGTTGCTTATTTGCAATACATGCAAATCGCATTCCACCACATTGCTAGCTTTGAGAACTATCATGTGTATTTGGAACAGTTTATATGCTATCCTTCCTTGCCTTTTGCTTTCCCTGTTCTACCAAAAGAAATATACTCATCATTTTGCCATCTCTGGATTCAAGATCTGGTCAGGCACAGCAATTGAGGCATTTCCTCCCAAATGATTGCAATGTACATTAAAATATACTTTTTATTATACAGTTTGACTTATACCCACCTGCTGCCAATAAAATCTTACCTTTTTCTTCTTTTATTAGACAGGCATTAGCGACAGTGATACTCATCCAATCCTGGGGGAGGGGGGGAGAATCCATTTGCTTGGTTGTTATTGTATGTTGTGCAAATGCAGATGTTATGGGTTCTACAATATTAAGTTGAATGAGTTGGCAAACTCAGCGAATTTAAACTTTATTAAATAAAACATACCTAAGCAAATGTATTTGAGTTTCAACTTCAGGATCTTTAGAAGGCCAGATCCTGAAGATGAAACTCAAATACTTTGGCCACCTCATGAGAAGAAAGGACTCACTG
>JANHJO010005105.1:37319-48298 GCA_032468235.1 Pseudoxyrhopus heterurus | reverse complement strand
ATCCATCCATCCATCCATCCATCCATCCATCCATCCATCCATCCATCCATCCATCCATCCATCCATCCATCCATCCTGTCTGTCTACCTTTCTGTCTGTCTGCCTTTCTGCCTGCCTGCCTGCCTGCTTGCCTGTCTGTATGTATGTGTCTGTCTGTCTGTCTATCTGTCTATCTAGTCTATCATTTATCTATACACACAAAAACACAAACTATTATTTTTTGGAACTGGAAAGAATGCAGAGAAGAGTGTAAAGGATAGGAAGATGCATTGAAGCTAAATCCTCTGAAGAACATTTAGCCTAAAGAAGAGAAGGGATATCACAGGGTGTACATTTATGCTTCCAATCCCCCAAATATGAGACAAGAACCAGTGGGTGGAAACTTAAGAGAGAGAGACAGAGATCCAACATTGAAATAAGAAGAAATTTCCTGGCCATGAGAGTTATTAAGCAAGGGAACAAGCCTGCTTCCTGAAATCATAGGTGTTCCATGATGTTGTCAGAGGTTGTCAAAGAAAACGCGGATAGCCATTTGTCTGAGATTTCTGTGCTGGCCAGGATGGATGAATAAGTGTTGAAGTAGAAGGCTTCTTTCAACTCTATGATTCTATGGCCATAGTGTTCTCTAGGTAGGTTATCTTTTCAATCAGAAAACATCTCTTATGCTGAGCATAGTTTGTCATAATTATATATCAGAAGGCAAACTACTAATGATTCTCTTTGTCGTTCTTTTTACCAGATCTTGGTCTCTACCTTCTCTTTTTTGATTGGTTAGTTCACATCCAACTATATATCAATATGTAACAGTTGCCTATTGTTTTTATTTTCTCAAAATGCCTCTAAGATCGATAGGAGATTGGAGACGTTCTTGTAAATAAAATGATACTGATGTATTATGCATTCTGTCCCTAGGAGTCTGACTTGCACTAAGGATAGCAAGGATGCGGGAGAGGATTTGCATACATGTGCAACCATGTTTGCTTGTATGTTCACCAGGTGTTGTATGGACCATAAATCAGAAGTGTAGCTCTTCTCACAATCCATCTTCGGTTGCAACTTTTGCATGCATGCAGTTTTTTAAGGACTCAGCTCCCTACCGGGAACGGTAGATGGTGACCTCTTTCTTCATCAGAAATGAATCTCCCTGAGATTCATGCTAAAAGGATAATAGTGTTTTTAAAATGTTGCATATAACCAACGCAGTTGTAAATGTTGTGATGCCAGGTGACACAATAGCCATTTTGTGGACACTGCCTTTACAAAGGAATTGGTGTCAGATTGTGCTGCCCTGAGATCAGTTTTCTAGTAAAGAGCCATGGTGGCTCAGTGGTTAGAATGCAGTATTGCAGGCTAATTCACTGCTCAGTGCCAGGTGTTCGATCCTGACCAGCTCAAGGTTGATTCAGCCTTCCATCCTTCTGAGGTCGGTAAAATGAGGACCCAGATTGTTGGGGGCAAAATGCTGATGCTGTAAACCACTTAGAGAGGGCTGTAAAGTACTGTGAAGCGGTATGTAAGTCTAAGTGCTATTGTTAAGTACTAAATCATGTGGATTGTAGAATATTCCTAGAACCACACACTCAGTTGGATAATGAACTGTTTATTTTAATTGAATGAAAAACAACTTTGTTACCCAGTTCTTCAGTATAGTCCAGGGTACTGATGATTGGCTAGGGCATTAACTATTCCATTCTTGTTTTTTAAATAAAGTGGCTTTATCTATTTGGCTGCAAACATCCAGATTATCACTAGACGGCAGGCAGCAAAGAAGTTGAGTTTTCTGTACCTCTTTGCTACCATCTATTGAGTGGATTCTGCAACCTAGATAAGGTGGTCTTCCTATGCTTTCCCTAACAGGAGCTGTGAAGGAGGACAGTATGCAGGGTGTTTGGATCTAGAGACTATACAGAGCAGCCTTCTTCACTAAATTGTTCGTGCTAGTGCAAATTCTTCTGTCAGGTAGGCTATGCCTTTCTCCTAATACTGTTCCTGTGCTAATCCTAATTATTTTTTGTTCTTTGAATTTATTGGATTTATATTTAACAATATAGGATGTGAGAATTTTTGGTAAAAATTGAATTAAAGTAATATTTACATATCTTTGGAAAATGACATTGGAGAAAGGAACTGGGTGGGTCTCATATCACTGAAATTGGTCAGATGATCAAAATACATTGCTTGCAGCACACTAAATCTCAGTTCACGTATGCTTAAAGAAAAAGGAAAGGATTTTCTTAACCGAGAGACAAATTATTTCTATTAAAGATTAAGAATTCATTCTATAGATGAATTGTTAATACTCCCATTAAAAGTAAATATATCCCCCAATGGAGCTTGACTCTTAGTGATTTATATGGCGAAAGTCTTCTTTGGCAGCAATACTGAACTGGTTTGCCATTGTCTTCATCTGACATACACACTCACAATTGATTCCCAGTTCACTTTTCAGCCTTAGATTTTCTCATGGCCATAGGCTAACCCAGGGCAACCCTATCTAGCTTTCCTCAGGATTGGCCAAATTCAGCTAAGTGATGCAACCTGAACTTGCTGTCAACAATTGAGGAACAGCAAGAACAAAAATATATGGAAAGGACCACAGTATTTTGTGTAATTTTCCTTTCACCTCCCCCTAATTTTGGTGAAACATGTAACAAAAAAATAGAGGTCCCTTCAAAAGCTTAGTGTTCATATTTGGAATCTCCATACATGTTTTCCACTAACCGTAGAGATTCTGAACCCCAATTCTGATTTTGTTCATTCAGAGGGTTATCAGGTTCCCGAGAAGTAAATTAATCCACCCAGTCCCTGATTGCTGAAGGGCCTTAAAGAAATAAGAAGCAAAATACTAGTAATAACCATAGGAAGAGGAAGCACTTGTTTAGAAGTAGCATAAAGTTCACAAAAAATGAACAACAATCAAATTCACATGCATGAAATTGCCCTTATATATAAATAGCTGCAGGACTGGTATGACTAAAAAAACCCTTACCAATAGACGGACAAGCTTAAATTTAGTCATTTTAAAAAAAAAAATGGTTTAATTTCTTTTAAAGAAATAAAGAGGCAGAAGAAAAATTAATGGATGATCCCTTAGTAAAGCCCTAAAGACTCACAGATTGAAGAACTGTCTTTTACTTTCTTTCTGAAATTCTAAATTTGTGGTTGTTAAGCCAATAAAAGCATGTGTCAGAAGTATACTCCTAAAAAGAACTATTTATTATGTGTACCAGAGACAACACATCTAGATTTATTTTATTATAGGAATGAAAAGACTAACTACTTGTCTGTGGGATTCAGTCGGGCCAAGCTTTCACTGCTTTGCATTTGGACACCTGTGCAAAGAGACTCTAGCAGAGACAGAAATTGAATTATTTGAACTTGCATTGTTTGAATGTCTGATATTCTAAGTGTGTGCTTATGTGTCAGAGAGAGGGAAAATATATATTTGAATCAAGACTACTTTTTGCTCATCTGTTCTCTGAGTCCAGTTAGGTGGTTTTCTGGCAGTCACAGTTTTCAAAAGAGGATTAGCATAGAAGGTTGTAAGTACGACAGATTCTTTTGTGAAACAAGCCTGATTGTCCATTAAGAAATGTTTTGCTTAAGCCAGTGTTTCCCAATTTTAGCCACTTGAAGATGTGTGGATATGTGGCTTGCTGGGGAATTCTTGGAGTTGGAGTCCACATATCTTCAGGTGGCCAAGGTTGGGAAATTTGGGTCTGAAATCCAAATAGGGCAGGAGGTTACAAAGCATTTGGATCCATTCAACTCCAAATGTAGGTTTGTTATGGATAAGGAGAACTTTGATTGCCATTGTTCGTGATCTATTTTGGGGATTGGAAATTAGTTAGACCTTATGAACCCTCCAGTTCCACTGAGTTCTGTCCTTCAGCATCTCTGAGTGGGATTAGATTTGGGGGTCAGGATGATAGAATGGTTACTTCTTTTATTCAGCAGATCAATGTTTCCAGGCAATCCTGGAAGATTTAAAATGTGTTAAATATAAATGTTTAAATTTAAAAAGCTTTTATAATTACACTCAGAATTTTAATATTTGGCATAGTAATTCCATAATTTTGAGGTCAGATAAGAAATAAATAATAAGCTTCTAATACATTCATTATCTCATCGAAGTCACTTCAAGTTTGGAGGATTACTTGGCATCTTTTAATTCTCTATTAGTAATGTAGAAATATATTTTATAGTCAGTGACTATTCCTTGAGTTACTTTCAGGCAAATGGATCAGTATAGCTGACATGCAGGAATGTAAACACATTTACTTCAGAGTAAATTGCATTCAGTTCAATGAGATTTAAACCCAGCAAACATGTTCCAGATTTTATCACTAAAGGTATAATCATTTACACACGCTATTGTTCTGTAATGTCCTATTGCATGCAGGCCTATTAAAATTATGACACTGAGCTATGATTCTTATCTCCTTTTTCATTATTTTTTCCACATGTAGGCCATTGTTACTTCAATATACAAATAGGACTTCAATTCCCAATTCTGTTTTGATTTCATATATCGTAAATATTATACTGTGTTTCTCCAAAAATAAGGCCAGGTCTGATATTAATTTTTGCCCCAAAAGACGCTTTAGGACTTATTTTTTTGGTTAGGTCTTATTTTCAGGGGAATTGTTATCAAAATGTGTCCTTCTGACTGATGATCTTAACTGGGGTTTATTTTGGGGTAGAGCTTATATTATGAGCACCCGGAAAAAAAATCATGCTACGGCTTATTTTCCAGTTGGGTCTTATTTTCAGGAAAACACAGTATATGCTGTTCATAACAAAACAGATTTCTTCTCTTTTATAATTGCAGATCAGGCATATCTGCCTCTTTGTTGATTCTTTAATATTTAGCAATAGCACAAATGGTATTTATTAATATTGGCAGAAGCAGAGCATAGACTTTCAGTTGGCCAGAAGAGTTCCATGGTGTTGACGCTGTTGGCTGGAATACTATGTTTCTGAAATATTTTGAGAGAAAATGGGAGACAAATTATTGCCTAAAATCAGGGTTGAAGATAGTTCTTACTCATGGGGGCAAGGGAGAGGCAAAGTTCTCTTGTGCCATGTTGCTTCTAATTTCTTGGCTGCCACATTGATAGCTTAAAATAGTATTCTCCACCCTGCTGTCCTCCAGATGTGCTGGACTGCAGCTTCCATAATTCCTAGCTAGCACGGCCAACAGCTAGCACATCTGAAGGGCCTCAAGTTGAAGGAGGTTGAGCTGAAGTCAAATCACGATGACAACATTTGTAGGCAAGTCCTACTGTGTTAGATGTAATCTTTATATATAGCTTATGCAACATGCCATGAATATAGCAGAGTGGTCAATCTGAACCCTCAGAGCTACCTGAGGCTCATGTTTTGGTGGCCTTTAGAGCCTCTGTTAGTCACAATTGTCAAAACTGTTGACATGGTTTCCCTCCATTGTGAGATGAAAAGACATCTTAAAAAAATGTAAAGAATCAAAGTGTTACGTACTACAATGATCTTTAAAAAACAAGGGAAAGAACTGACAAAACTCAGGGGAGGGGGGGGAAACAAGTACAAGATGGTGACCCTGTCTAAATGTGTGCTTCTCCGAAAAATAAAAAAATAAAGTCAATTCAAAGGAAGCCGGTTCCTGCGTTAGAGACCCTAGTCTAGGAACTGTAATATTGCAATAACCATTTAGATGGTACAGCAAGAGGACTTCATCAGGACCAACCAAAATTTTACAAAAATGATAAGCAAATGATCGAATGGTTCAAATTGTTTGCTTAGTGCAGAGGTGTCAAACTCACGGTGTCACGTTGTCATCACGTGACGTATCATGACTTTCCCCTCCTTCGCTAAACCACCCCTGGCTTAGCGGGATGCAGGAAGCAAAAGAGAGGACATGAAATGGAGCAGGTGTGGGAGAGGAGAGGAGACTTGTAGCCCTTTTTATTCAGCGATTGACAGATTAAGGAAATCTGTCTCAGGGTTTTTTGGAATGCTGTGGAATAAATAGCAGTAAAAGGTGGGAGATGGGAGTCTAAATAACTCCCACCCTAATGGCATTATGGAGGGACTTAAATACCTGGCTATTTTTCCAGGCCCTGGCTAAGGTATTTATATTTATATTTTCCAGCTCCTGGTATTTATATTTATCTCAGTTGTTGGCTGGATTTGCTATCTTTTTCTTTATTTATATTGGATTTTATCATGCTTGTTTCAACATGAGAGCCTCCTAGAGTTGATCTAGAGTTGGATGGTGCCTAAATTAAATAAATAAATAAAAGGGAGGCAGGGTCATAAATTGAGCTAACTTGAGGTAACCTGCAAATTTATTCATTTTTTTAAAAAATGAAAGAAGATTATAGTGCATGCTAGCCTTATGCTAGTGTATCCAGCACAATTTTTTTTCTTGTGGTGAGAAAAAAAAACAACCCTTTTCATTCATTGTTCATTTTGTATTTCCTTAAATCAGAGAAGAAAGCTTATTACCTTATTACCCAATTCTTTGGCCATCTCCAAAGTGATTACAGGTAGTTCTCATTTAGCAACTACAATTGGAACTGGAAGCTCTGTCATTAAGCGAGGTAATCTCTAAGTGAAACGCCAACTGTGCTTATGATCTTAGTTCAGTTTTTCTTTGCTTTACAGACCTGTGAAGGTCATAATGCGAAGCTTTTTGATCAGTGTAACTGAGAATGGTTGCTAACCGAGGCAATCATTATACAAGGACCCCCTGTATATTGGTGAAGATAAGGCATTACCATCTTGGCTTGCCCATTTTGAATGTACAGTGACTCGGATTATGATCAGTTAAATTTATTAACATTCATTCTTTGGTATTTTCTTTTCTTTTTCTTTTCTTATACAATTATTTCCTCCCACATAACAACTGAACTAGAAACATATAAAGGCAAGCTTCATTGCGTAGACAACACCATATGCCAAGACAACTGGACAAAGCCTGATGCATTCGCTTTGCAGAAAGATTATTAAAAGTTATTTTGTTAAAGGGACTATGCTTGTAGCATTTTTCCTGATTCATTACAAATCGGAATAAAATATCTTCCTAATGAACTAATGCCTTGCGTGACTCAAAGTCATAACATAACCCAATGAGGCTGAGAAACAGTAGCTTTGATTTTTACAAGGGATAACTATTTTTCTTTGGATTTCGGTAGTTTTATGAAAAATGGCTGGAGCAATATTTAAGAATTAGATATGAAGGAGTAGTACTGTTTTAGCTTGCTTGTATCTTGTGTATCATCCACTGCAGCAAGTAATGGGTTAGCATACATGCTCTTCTGAGCTCTATTATCAAGCCTCCAGATTCCTACACATGACTAGTCCTTGGCAGTGAACAAAAATGGCATCTAAATCCCAAATGACACTCTTAAGCACTTGGCAGCAGAAGGGCCCTTCTGAGGAAGATTAAGTTAATAGAAGCATTTGGGTAACATCTGCATGGCTCCCTCCTAGTCAACCAAACTCATGCACAGCAGCAGCAGCAACAAATCAGGATTCTGGTAGCACCTTCTCTGACTAATGAGTTTTATTAAAAGGCATAAGGTTTTGCGAGCTGCATCTCACTTCATCAGATGCACAGAGCAGGTAGACTGATGTAGGATTTAAATTGGGGTGAGGTGGTGGAAGTGGGGGGGAGTGACAGGCTCATTTTACAGTACACAAATCCATTGTATTTGTGGAGCCCTTCTGAGATTGGGGGTCCTTGCTGTGTTTGCTTGTTTTCTTACAGACATTTCATTACCCCAACTAGGTAACATCAGCAGCGCTAGTTAAGGAGTGCTCTTTGCTGTCAGTTTATATTCTGGTGTCTTGCCTGTCTGTGTGGGTGGAGGCAGTTTTAGAGATTCTTCTGCGATTGCCTGAAATCTGATGTAAAATCAATAATTTCTCATTTGATACTGCTGTAAAATCCTGCTTTTCCAAAAGAGTGACTTTGAGATATGTTGATACTGCTTTAACTCTCTTAATTAAGCATCTCTGTCAAGAACGTCAGAACAAATGTAGTTGCAGTGCCTGGTTATCGATAATAGATTTGTTGGGGAGTTCTGGAAGTACAGAGATATGCATGGTATCTCATGACAATATGCAGGCTTATCATGTGGTCTTTATGCATCCTTCGCATTTTTACAGTGACATCAAGGAAATAGATTGATATACCCAGAATACACTTTTTTGTCATAGAAGCTTGGACCTTCCCCTTGATTCATAGGTTTAAATGTGCGTTTGATGCACCACCTGCATAATATAATCACTGCCTTGTACAATGGACTACAATGGAGTATGTGCTAATTTAAAATTTCATAGGGTATTTAAATTTTATTTATTCAATTTCTGTAGCCACTCATCTCCATCATTGACTGTGGGTGATTCACAATTCAATTCAGATTTTTTTGTTTTCGGCGTAGAAAAAAGCTGCTAGAGTGGTTGGAACAGTTAGTGATAAGCCTACCTTCACCTTTCTGTTTACAACACAAATGTAACCTGCAAGAAAAGAGATTTGATTGGAAGAAGTTGGCCTAGGTATGACTTTTAAATCTAGTTTATAAACTTATTGTAGCAACTATTATGAAAAAATCATCACCAGCAGTGACAGGTATAATTGAAGAAGACAATAGAGCGGTCTTCATTTTGAATGCTCTTTCTGCTGCAGGCCAATTGCATAGAAACGGCTGCTGGAGAAGGACAGGAGAGAGAAGGAGCCAGTGGTGAAACCAGTGTATGGCTTCTCAGTAGAGCAAATTTTTACAGGGGTGTCAAACTGGCAGTCCGTGGGCCAGATGCGTCATGCACAGGCCACGCCCACCCCAGCTCCGCGAAGGGGAAAAACATCACAAAACGTCACGTGATGGCAACTTGATGCCACGAGTTTGACACCCATGAAGCAGATCAACTTCCTTCTCCTTCTTTCATTCTCCTCTCCTTAGCCATCTTCAAAACACAGTGTTACCTTTTCAGTTGTTGAGTAAGCTAAGGTAGAAAACAGGCTGTGCCAATAACACTCAGCACCAGAAGCTGACTGATGTTATTCACAGTGCTAAACAGTTGGATGTAATTCCCTGATCTATCAAGGACATTCTGAGGACAGATCAATTTTGGACAAGCTATACTGTAGAGCAGGAAGCTCAAGCTTGCTGTCTATCTTTACAGATTTATGGGTGAGGAAAAGCCCAGTAAATTTTATTTGTTATGAGGTTATTTGGATGAGATAAACAGCTCACTGGTGTTCATCTGGTGTCAACAAGCTAAAACCAGTTTTTTTTTAATTGTATCCAATTATGACTTAGACTTATAACTTACCTTCCCCCCTCCAAAACTCAGCCAAGTTAGTTGCCTGATTTTAACCCAACAGCAATCATTTCACTTAGGTTTAGCTGAGAGAGAAGGACTGGCCCGTAATCCCTCAATGAGTTCCAGGTTGCTTATATAAACTAAATAATGAAAGGTGGTCCTGACAGATGGCTTGTATATAGATTAATTAAATGCATAATTAAAATCTATTATTAAAAAGAAAAAGGAGCTGTTTTTTAACTTAATATATCATTGTCAGCACTGAATTATCCCTGTTTATCTCCTATATCTGCGTTGTGGGGAATACATTAATGTAATTCTGTCCCAGATTAGCACATAGGCTTTTGACCTTATAAAGGATTCATAACATTTGGAACTCAGGCTTAAAGAGAAACCTGAGTATGTGTGAATAGGAGATGGGTAAGCCTAAACCAGCCTGACACCCTCTCATGTTAGACCTGAACTGAAGCTTCAGGAATTAGGCATGCTGACTGAAAATGTTGGAAGGCACTTAGCTGGGGAAAGAAAGACGGCGAAGTCATATTCATTAAATTAATTTAATAGAGTTCAAAACATATTTATTTTCAGCTTTCACGTTTCATCTACAAGCTGTCTTTCTTAAATTTGATACAACTGGGACAGGAGCAATACAACCATTGATAATTGCTAATGCAAGGGTTATTCAGTTAGAATAGGAAAAGTCTATTGAGTCCATCCTCTTACTGAGTGCAGGAATACAGATTAAATTATGCCCAACAAATGACTGTGGTTTAGCCTTTACTTGATCTCATCTCATCTAAGTGAAAGGGATCCCATTCTCTCTCTGACTGGTTCCACCAAGATTATGAAATGTTTACTAACATTACATTGGGATCTGCCTTCCTCAAGATCACGGGTGTCAAACTTGATCGTGTCACATGATGTCACGTGACATTGCAATATGTTTTGCCTTTGCGGAGCTGGGGTGGGTGTGGCCAGAGTGTGATGCATCCGGCCTGTGGGCCGCCAGTTTGACACCCCTGCAAGACTTTGGTTTTCTGCTCTGTGACATCAGTTCAGATGTTTGCCCCTTTCTTTCTCTTCCTTTCTCAAGACCAAGCATTTCTAGTTTTTTCAGTATTTCTTCCCATGACTTAATTTCTTGTTCATCCTTATGAACTTTCTCCATAATCCAACACAGTACATCAAAAAAAATCCTACCAATGATGATTGAAGTGAAATATTTGAAATCATATTTATGTGGATGCAGCCTAAACTACATTTGCTTTTTATATTGTAGCTACATCGTGCCGGCATTTTATATTCATTTTGCAAATTTCACTGAATAGTTTTCGATGCATTTCTGTAACTTATCAAAATTTGACGTCTGATTTGCTCTTCCATCCCACCAATGTTGTGTTGCTGGCAAATTTGATGAGACCCCAGGGAGAGGATTGATAATTACAAATCGCACTCCCTAAAAGCTGTTAGCGGTATCAGCGGTAGAAGAAACACTGCTAGTAGAAAAAGTAGTAGAAGTAGTAGAAAAATCACTCTGTCCCTTCTGTAGTTTTGGGCTGGTCAGCCAGATAATGATCCAGTGCAGTTCGGGTAGTGCAGTTATAATGATCCAGTGCAGTTCGGGTAGTCCTCAAGTTAGGACTACAATGGGACCAGAATTTCTGTTAGGC
>JANHJO010005105.1:0-15064 GCA_032468235.1 Pseudoxyrhopus heterurus | reverse complement strand
ACATCTTTTTTATAGTGTGGTGACCAAAACTGGATGCAGTACTCTAGGTGTGGTCTTACTAAGGCTTTATAGAGTGGAATTAGTACCTCGCTTGATCTTGATTGTATCCCTCTGTTAATGCAATTTTGGATTGCGTTGGCTTTTTTGGCTGCCACCACACACTGCTGACTCATATTTAATTGGTTGTCCACTAAGATTCCAAGATTCCTCTCACAGTTACTGCTATTAAGCCTGGTTTCATGGTGTGAAAAACGATCATAAGTCACTATTTTCATTGCCGTTGTAATTTTGAATGGTGATTAAATGAACTGTTGTAATTCGAGGACTACCTCTACTTAAAGTGCATAGGTCATGATATGTGTTGTTGCCCTATCTCATATGCCAACTGCTTGTAACATGAAGTGTAAGTAAGCTCTTTGTGTAAGCAGAGATGGGTCAATCTCCATTTTTGTTCCTTTTGTCAGTTTTATAAACCATTCTGAGTTTTCTCAGTTCCTTGGTTTTCCATTTGTAAGGTTCGTGTATTCATGAACTGTATTTTTTTAAAAAATATGTTTATTAAAAATTTATATGCAACTTGCATACATTTCTCAAATGTATTTCCTTGCAATTATTCTATTGTATACAGGTTTGCCAATTTCCCTTTAATATAATGCATTTTTATCGACTGTTTTCATGAATATGTACATTTTCATGCCAACGGTAGTAGTTTTTCCTGGCAAAATGCACTGCAGATTTATAGAAATGCAAATGTCAAATTATAACTTGTGTTTAGTTCATCAATTTGTTTGAAAATATGAAATTAGCTTAATTTCCATGCAAGGGGAAACTCATTTGTTCCCATCCCTATGCAGAGCACAGTGACATCACGCTGTGCGTTATGTGCCTACGACTTTAAAAGGAAGTGGGAGAGAAAGAGATATGGGACAGTAATGGCTTTCTATCTTCTAGTTCTGGGAATGTTTTTTTTTTTTACATCAAACTCATTTTTTTTTTAAGTAATCCCAGCTGTCATGTCTTCATAGTTGTGTCTCATGTATCAGCACATTTGCATCCTGTTGTATAATAGAACATAGAGTGAAACATTTTTTTCTCAAGCTACCCAAGGCTAAATAACTTTATGAATGCAGGTGAAATTTACCACCTCAGGATTATTTCACAATAGGTGGAAAAAAAAAAACCCATCCTAGCAAGTATATAAATAATGCAAAGGTGTCTCTGAATCATTTGGCTCTTGCAAATGCATAAAATTTAATTTGCTTAAGCGTTTGAGAAAGACCCTCAGTGTTTCCAGGTGACCAAGCTGCAAGATTAAAGCAAACTGAAGAAATGATTATGATGATGATTGCTTCATTTCATTGCCCTTTAATGCAGACTTTGCTTTCAGAAGAAGTAGCTTTTTTTTTTTTAAAAAAAGCAACCATTGCTGGATGAATTGTGGCATTTACATAGAAAATACCTGTCCCTGCGAAGTGACAGATGATTTACATGGCTTGACAACCGAAAATATTCTTGCAAAATTTTTTTTTGGGAGGGGGGAATCAGAGCTTTTTTTTTTTTACTGAGATAAAATTATGCCTGTTGGACAATTCTGTATTACAAATGTATCTTGTATTTATATTATTATTTTTTCACCATGGTTTGTCCCTCCCAGATACTGGTAATTATATAGCAATAGCAATAGCACTGTATTTATATACCGCCTATCAGGTCTCACAACCCTTTCTAAGCAGTTTACAATGTCAGCATATTTCCCCCAACAATCTGGGTTCTCATTTTACCGACTTCAGAAGGATGGAAGGCTGAGTTAACCGTGGAGCTGGTGGGATTCGATCAGCAAAACTGCTGATCTGCAGTACTGTGTTCTAACCACTTGAGCCACAGCTCCCTATAATTAGTTGAAAACTTGAGAATTTCTATTAAGGAACCCTGCCATCAAGCTATGTTTTCTAGAGGTTTCTTGGAAACTAGATTAATTGTGGGAAACAAAGAAACATCTGAGTTCATAAGCTCAACAATCAGGGATTCTGATCCCCAACATGCCAAGGTTGCAACCTTCAGCTGTGAGGCCAGAGTGGCTCTACACCACCAAATCCCATTTCTTGTACTAACAATTGGCCTCTGAGGCACTTTTTTTTTTTAAATGTTTGGAGACAATCCACCTGCATCTACTTGGCTTTGAGCATTACAGGGCAATTGCCAAGCATATGTTATAGGAGAAATAGTGGACTCTAGGATTCATTTGTGTTTCTGTTTCCTTCACAGCTCACAGTGCTGACTCTGAAGAATTCCTCTATGAGGAGAAGGGGAAGGAACAGAGCCAAGGATGGAACTGTTATCTTCAGATGGCAAAGGCAAAGAAATAGAAACACTTTATGAAAGTTTTCTTCATCATTTTTTTAAAATGGTGCTAGGGGCTTTGATTGAAAGATTTGCCCTATCTCTAAAACATTATCAACTGCAGTGATTCACTTAACTAATGTGGTAAGAAGAGTCGAAAAATGATATAAATACATCACAATGTGTATTGATTTTATAGTATTTTTCCAAATTTATTTGTTTTTGCACAATATTAATCACAATATTAATTGTGATTGGGCTGTGCCCAGTTGGGGTCTCTGTTATGTTTTACATAAAATTGTTAATGCGTGCAATTCTTTTTTTTTTTATCCTATCAAGTTTTCTCTTTTTAACTCTATTGTATCTATTTTTTACTGTAGTTTTAAGCATACCACTGAGGAAGGGGATCTGTGAGTGGGAGAAGGTTCTTACTCAAGTGATCAAAGTCTTGCTTCTTTTATATATGTGTTGTTGTCACGAGCATGTCCAAAGGGATAGGGTTGTGACAGCCATCTTTCTTTTCTTGACTGATGTGTGCCAGAAATTAAATAAGGCTCTTCACCCAAAAGAGGTTGTCTAGAACATGCATTTTAGTTTATCCTTTGAAAACATTTAGAATAATAACTTTAAAACAATGTTATTCTCTTTCAGATTAATATCTAATATTATATATCATGACCAAGCAAAGTATATGGAAGTGTCATACATTTACGGTAACTCTTGAGATCTTAGATTTTGTTGGGCACTGTATATAATACACTATGGGTAACTGGCACTTCCCCTCACCTCTTTTCCTTTAGTAAAATTGCTAACATTATATACTGTAGTGATAATTCAGAGAACCAGCAAATACCACCTCTGATTGGCTGACCGCATAGCCACGCTCACTAAGCCACGCCCACAGAACTGGTAGTAAAAATTTTTGAATCCCACTACTGATTTTCTACCCCAAATTGTTTGTCTTGAGGACAGAAGTACCCTTTCTACCACAGAATGTATTGTTGCCACTCCCACGTGGCACCTGGGCATTACAGGATGTGGCAGAAGGGAGATCTGTAATGCTGGTGCCCAGGTAACAACATTGGGTGATTCACATTTGGCTACTTTCATACAGTTGTAATAAACATATTTTACCTAATATTTCCATAGACGTGGCAAGATGAGAATTGGACCACGTGACTTATATTTGGTGGCAGTTCTGTTTTTTTTTAATTCTTCCCGTTTCTCTATACCTCCCCTCCTTTGCTCCATCCTGTTTCTCACCCAGCACAATCCTTGGGTTTTTTTTAAGGCATAAACATTTGTAGAAAACCACCACTACTTTTGAGGATAAGAGGATGAAAGAGCTTCTTCCCTTCATCTCCACTTTTTTTTAAGGCTCATAAGCTGTTTGTGGTAACTAGAAACTACGGTGTGAGATAAAAATACCAGGAATCCATTAATATGTCACGTTTTTCTTTTTTGACATATCCCCATCATGCTGAGTGGGAGTTCTAGTCTGTATTCAGATTTCCTAGTTCAGCATTTAGTACTTACTTTGCCAAATTTTATTTTCATGAGAAATTAGGAGGTAAATTGGAATTCTAGTAATAATGTTAAAATGCATTCATTGTCCCAGAACAACCGTCTTCAAGTCGATGCCCTTCAGATAAGGTGGGATTATAGTTTTCGAAATTCCTCAACCAACGCAGCCGATGCATTTATGCTGGTTGCTGAAATTTTGGGAGTTGCGTTTCCAACATCACTGGAAGACCGTCTCTTAAGAAAGATCCCTTTGGGGAAAGAGTTGCAATTGTATTATATGGCCTTAAAGGCAGATAATTCTATTGCTAAATCTATTAAGTTCTGGCTTTGCTTTAACAAAGGGACAGCACGGTAGCTCAGCAGTTAAGATGCTGGGCTTGTCTGCTGGAAAGCCAGCAGCCCAGGTTCAAGACCCAAGTGCTACGCGACAGGGTGAGTGCCTGCCCTTGCTCCAGCTCATTCCAACCTAGCAATTCAAAGACATGCAAATTGGAACAGATAAATATAACCACTTTGGTGGGAAGGTAACAGCGCTCCATGATGTCATGCTAGCCACATGACCATGGAAATGTCTTCGGACAGCGCTGGCTCAATGGCCTTGAAATGGAGATGAACACTGCCCCCTACAGTCGGCAACAACTAGTGGAGTGAAATCCTCAGGGACTCCTTTACCTGTGCTGAACATAAGATTTCTATGGGAATAAATGAGGTAACCCTATTCACAAATATAGTCTTTAACTTTAAATTCATTAACTGGGCAAGAAAAGTGCATATTTACTTGAAAGTAAGAATGCCTGTTTATGAAGCTTACTTCCAAGTAAAGAGAAATAGAGAAATTTCTCTAGAAAGGGGGGGGGTTGCTTTCCTATGCAGAACTCTTTCATTTTTTTGCCATTCTGCCTAGTCATATGACTTTAATATGCTCTGAGATTTTCTCTCAGAGAAAAGTGCCAAAGACCCAGCATGATTTGTTGTTCGGCAGAGATGATACACTGAATTTTACGCTTCATTTTATTTTTGGTAATATTTATTTGTCCAAAAAAGCACAGTTAAGACACAGCATCTGATTTTTTCTGCAAGGTCCTGACTTTCTTTAAATAATCATCAGGAGAAGGAAGGAAGACATAGGAGCTTGTTGCTTGTAAATATTTACACTTTGCCTTTGTGCTAATGAGCCTTCACAAAATAAAAAGCAAAAGATAGTATTTTATGCTTGTTCAAAGTTTTCCTGTTTCCCTGCTAGATGATGAGAGCAATGAGCCACATAAGCTCCAGATTCATTCTTGTTGAGATTAAGATTGGCACTTTCTGGATCATAAACTCCCCAGCTGTTCCAACATTATAATGTAGCCTCCCTCAACCTGGGGCCCTCCAGATAAGTTGGAGTTCAGCTCCCATCTATTGAAACCATTCGGCCTCTGATGAGTTCCAGACCAATTGAACATTATGACCAAGCAATGACTTTGTAGGGTGAAACCTCATAGATTTTGTAGTTCCTTTTCTATGTTTCTCTCCAGTCTTGCTGTGTGTTCAAAAGACATACGACTAGAATCATTTTAGTCATGTTTTATCTTATTCCAAAATTGGAAAAATTCCTAAAAGATTAATAAGAAGCTAGACATTTCATTATCCTAATCTTCTTTCAAAAGGTAAAAAACACTTTTAGTTACGGGAAATCAACCTGTAATTTTCTAAACTTCACAGAAGGCCTAATAACTTGAATTAAAATCCAATGTTGTTAGATCTAACTGGATTTAAGATTGTTTCATTAATCGGATTGTGTGATTAGCTGCAGTTAGTATTTTAAAGGAATAGGGTTTTAAATTGTTAGAAGTATTCACAACAAGTGGGAAATGCCCTATGTTCATAAAAAAAGTATTTAAATAACCTAACAGAGGATTTTGATGTCTTCATATGTTGGTATTTGCAAGATCTAGGATCCATTTGCTCAATACCAGTGGCTACATTTTTTATATAAAGGGATAGGGAAAAAAAGTATTTCTTGAAGGCAATTAACAACTTAACTAGCAGAGGATTAGCAGAACTGAAGAAGCTTCTTGGATGAGAAGCAAAATGTCTTCAAGGAAAAACAAAGTGCAGTTGCTTTTGAAAAAAGCACCTTTGGAATAGCAGAAGATTAGAACGTCTCTTCAGCGTACTTATAATATGATTTTTTATAGTAAAAATACCCCATAATGTTGATTTTAAATATGTTCAGCATTGACTGATGCTATATTGGCTTTTCACACTGATGGCTGGGATCAGGTAGAAACTCTGTTTAGCTTAACCAGGAAAAAGGTATTTTGAGGCCTATGACCAAAAAAATAATAGTCCCAATTGCTATCTTTCTTAGTGAAAGAAAAATATAATAATAAACGGAAGGTGCAATCATTCATTTTCCTAAGATTAATTGAACGGAGTTAGATTTACTTCCAAGTAAATATGGCATAGGATTATAGGATAAGGCTTAACTCTCAAACACAGATCCCTGAGCGTAAATTGAATTTAACTCAGTGGTTAAATTGAGCATAGAATTTTCTCCCCTTTCATTACTTAACCAATGGTTTATATATGCCAGGCTGAAATTATTGCCTTTTTTTATTTGTGAGGAGATGAATGGCATTAAATAAAATATGTACCTTAAGACAATGTGGATTTAATCCCTCTGGCTTGCTTCTTATTTCTGTAACTCCTGCCCCTTATTGATCTTCCCAAATTTTGGCATTTTGCAGCTAAATTTTGCTAGTGCTATCTGAGAAGGAGGCATCAAAAGAGGAAATTGGGACTATGTATGATCTGCACATCACGAGTTGCTCATTCACACTTAAAAAAAAAACCATTCAAACACGAGCCCCTATACAGACCCAAGTTTTATTTTCCAGCAATTCCCAGGATTTGTTTTTGCAGGAAGCTAAGATCCTACTAAAAGCTAATCTGTTTCTCTTTTTCTTATCTTCTACTCCCTGCTACTGTGCAACCATAGTAAGTGTGGATTCTCTTCAGCCATTGTCTGTGTCTGAAACAGGTTTCTTAGTGGGCCGACATAAAGCTAATCTGAGGTGTCAGCTATACTGATTCAACCAAATATTCAACCATTGCAGCATTCCCATAATCCCATGATCAAAATTCAGATGTTTGGCAACTGACTCATATTTATGATGATTGCAGTGTCTCTGTTACTAAATGAACAATTGCAGTGATTCACTTAACAACCAACTGTATCAAGGAAGGTTGTAAAATGGAGAAAAAAATCACTTAAATGTCTCACTTAGCAAAAGAAATTTTAGGCTCAATTGAGGTGATACGTCGAGACTTCCTGTATCTGTATTGACACGCAAAGGATTTATGATATGAAGTTAGTAAATAGGCACATGTCCTTAAACTGCTAATCAGAATTCAGATCAGATCACTTTATATTTTACCACAGGTTCTGCAACATCAAAACATTGCATGCTTTATTTATTTTTATATCCTACTTTTATTGTTTTTTAAATAAATAAGGTGGTGAGCTTATCTAATCCTCCTCCTTCCTCCTGTTTTCCCCACAACCACCACCACTACCACTCTGTGAGGTGAGTGGTGGGCTGAGAGAAATGACTGGCCCAAGGTCACTCAGCCCGGGCGGCTTTCACATTCAGAATCCAAGGTCTTCGTAGCAGCAGTTTTCTTCTTCCTGTGACAGGCGTTTGCACATTTCCCCATTCAGCTGATTGCGGGTGCTTTTCTATTTTAACCCACATGGAAGTGTGCTTCTGAGGCCCGTCTGCTACCGGCCCCTGGCCCAGATGATCCTGAGCTTACCCACAGCATCCTTCCCTTCTTCAGTCAGTTCCAGGAACAAACCGTGAGTCAGCCACACAGCTGAGCTCTTACAGTATTTAGCTAAGGCTGCTGGTGTGGATGCAACTCGCAACAGCTGCTGTCCAGGTGTGAGGCTTTATCATGTTTGATTATCAGAGCGGAACCTGGCTTCCAAGGAGATGATCTGGACAAAGGGTGCAGCCAAGCCCCAAGTCTTCTGGTACACAGGGAAGATTGTGAAATCAGAATGATTTGGCAGCAGTTTGCAGATGTAAATTTTTTAATGTTTTTTCTTTCTTTCAGGGAGAAGTATACGGCAGTGAGAAATAAATATGGCTTTTGTTTGCAAGAGACAGGAGAATAGGTAGTTTGGGAAGAAGGGAGTTAGAATCGAGAATTATTCTTTTTTAAATTTTACTAGGAAACTCCTTACAGAAGGATGCAAACCTATAGGCTACTAAGGGTCCCTGGCTAAAAGGTAAAACTTTGGAAATAATAGCGGGTTATCTTTTGCTCTAAAAAGTTGAGGAAGGCTGCTAATTTTCTCCTTATATTTTCGATTACTGATAGTTCGTTCTGTGCAAACAGCCTGAGATTTTCAGTCGTTTTCACCCTTTGAAGTCTTTCCTTCTCGACACACAAAACCTCATGCTTGATTTCTAGACTGTGCTCAGTAGGAGCTGTGATGGATGGTGAGGTGATGCCCTGGAATGTAAGGACACACTTCCCAGGGTCTGCTGCCCATCATCCCCTAACCATCAAGCAACTGTCCCAAAGGTGCTTTTTCAAAAGGCAACTGGACTTTTTTGGGGGTTTTTTCCTTTGAAAATGTTTCGCTTCTCATCCAAGAAGCTTCTTCAGTTGAAGAAGTGAAAATATTTTCAAAGAAAAAACAAAACAAAATCCAATTGCCTTTTGAAAAAGCATCTTTGGGACAATCATGAACCGGATGATTGAGAACATCCATAGACATAAAGCAACTGGTATGTCTTTCTCTGCCTTGTCCTACTGCCTGCAGAGAAATTTTGCTTGTGAGACAAGAAATAATTTTTGGAGCTAGCAAAGGACACTTCCAAGAGCTTTGCTTTGCTTTGCTTGTGCCAAAGTGCTTTGCAAACACCCCTTTCAAATACTTTGCACAGCCCTTGTGCTTATGTATGTGTGGCTGGGAAGAATTTTATATGAGTAGATAGGGTTTGAACAGAATTTGGTTGTTCACCGACTTCTTCCTTTATTTGCCATCTGGGAACCATGAATGTGAGAATAGAGCGTTAAATGAAGTAATTACGAGTAATGATATTTATTCAGTTTTTGTCCCTTACCCAGTTTTGAAAATTTTCCAGGTTTACTACTACTTTGTGTTCTGAAGTACAGCCTTTGACATACTACTCCAAGGCTAGTGTGGCTCTGGGTCCAATAAAACCTGCACAGCCCTGCCCCAGGAAGTAAAGGCAAAGGTTTTCCTGTCATTCGTATCTGATTCCTAGGGTACAGTGCTCATCTGTTTCTTCGCCAAGGCAACCAGCATTGTCCGAAGACAATTTCCGTGATCATGGTGGCCAGCATGGCTATACGCCAAAGGCTCATGGAATGCTGTTACCTTCCCACTGAAGTGGTACCTATTTATCTACTCACATTTGCATGCTTCCAAACTGCTAGGTTGGCAGAAGCTGGGGCAAGTAACGAGGGCTCACCCAGTTGCATGAGTTCAGGCCTCGAACCTGGACTGTCGCCCTGGTATGTGGAGGCTATTAAACCTTAAGATAATGGAGAACGAGGGCCCTCATCAATGCAGATGGAGAGGCAGCCATGACAGCATGAGGGTTGCCAGGTTTGTGCCAAGTAAGATGCACACAACTTTCTGAATAGCCTTCCATGGCTTCCCTAGGCTGTATGTGATGCAGCTCATCCACCTATCCTGAATTCCGGCTGAATAATCTTCATCAAGCTGCCTCTGAATCCCTTGTTGTACTAGATGTCCCCTTAGTCCAAGAGAGCTTTACTTCTCAGTTGCCTCTGAAGTTGCCTCTGTAAATATTTGATCAAATCACAACAGAGAATTAGCTATAGGCTTAGATCTAGGTTCTTTAACCCAGAGGGCACCATTTTCTTAACTTAAATGAAAGGTTTTTAGGAAGATATTGCTATAAGAATTGTAACCAGGTCACCATCTTAGGTCTCCCCCCTCCCCACTCTTTACTAGGGTGTGAATCTGGGGAGGAGAAGAAGAAAGGCCTCTCTTAATCCACTCAGAGACTTCTTCCTATTGTAGAAATGCTCCAAAGCTCTCTCCCTCCCTCTCTCCCAGCTGGTATTTGGCAATATGTCCAGACACCACAATGTTTGCATGGACTGAATCCGCAGTTCAGAGCTTTGGGGAGTTCTTTATTCTCCAGGCCTTGGAGAACATTATTGTACTGGTTTCACTGAAAACGGCAACAGTTAAATCTGCTGTGGGTCAGCCAGAGTCCAAATGCTGTTGTTCCTCTGTGGTGTTCAAGCTGACACAGAGCAAACTCAGAACAACTGGCTGAAATTCAGGACAATAAAATGAGGGGCAGCGGTGGGCAACTTTAGAAATACTTGTGAACAAAGTGGATACTTCTCCAGGATTACACCTCATGCTGTCTGTTGAATAAATTACACAGTGGGTTAAAGATCTGGTAAATGCAAGAGTCCATTACTGTAAACATGAGCAGACTTTAGATTTCCAGACCTTTTGTAGTCGTTGTAACTAGAAGCCAAACATGTTGCATGAGGAGTGGTGCAAAGAGTAATAACAATATAAGATAAATCCATCTGGTCCTTGAAATAAAAATCCACTCCCAATTATCCCCCAGTTGCTTGAATTGTATTGGTACAGTATTGCTACTGTTGTTAAACACTTGGGTGTCAAAAATCATTACTCCAGAAGTAAAAGATGTGTCTGTAGATCCTAATCTACTTTCAGTTCAGTTTTGCATTTTTGTGTTATGGATATAGAATCGTAGGACTGGAAGGAACCTTGGAGGTCTTCTAGTCCAACCCCATGCCCAAGACAGGAATCTTTATACCATCATGGACAAACGGTTGTCCAATATCTTCTTAAAAACCTCCAGTGATGGAGCACTCATGATTCTGGGAGGCAAACTGTTCCATTGATTAATCATTCTGCTTGTCAGGAAATTTATCTTTATTTCCAGGGTGAATCTCCTTCTGATGAGCTTTTATAACATCCACGCAAGCTGGGCAAGAAACAGCTGGTTTTGAAAGGATGTTAAAGTCACGAGTTCTTTCTTTTTCCTTAAATAGACAATATATGTTGCTGATGTTGAGTTGGAATGCATTTGGTTTGCTTTGAACATGGCGGAAAACTCTTGCTAAGAATCGTAGGGTTACACCTCCGTAAAATTCCTGAGAATGATAGTTGCACTAGAATCTGGAGGACCTGGAGTCATCCAATTACATATAGAATTGAAATCACACCAAATTTGGTATTTTTTTCCTGGTCCCAACCACTGGTTTTTGGAGTGGCCCTTTACGTAATCATCCAACGCTCACATGTGTCCCAGAAAATATTATGTCTCTTTCCAATGCAGGGAGAATGAAAAACAATGAGACTTTTTGTCCCAGACTCTTGGACTGGGGCCTGTCTATTCCAATCAGTGGGAATTCCAAAAAACCAATTTCAAGGTGTCTGTATGGTGTGATCTTTCATCACATGATCCTGATCTGGCTGGAGCCCTCTTGTGACAGGCAGCCTTTATCCTTCTTAACAGAAACATCCGCAGCTGCACCACAGCAGGCACCAGGCCTTGGGGAGTTACTCCATCACAGCCTGACAGCTGTGTCCCCTTGCCTTTATCGGCTGGCTTCATCCTTCAGTCACAGGGTGAATGTACTGCATGCAATCCTTGATGAAGCAGCCTGCAAGTGCTGCTTCCTCCCTCAGAGTCTATCTTCTTCTGCTACTTGGTGTCCTACAGTTTATCTGTGGTCAGCTTTCTTACCCATTTCCTGCCAGCTGCTACTGGTCTTTTAGTCACATCGTATTAGCATGTAAGCATGAAAGCTCCGACTGCAACTTGTAGTCATTGGAACTTCCATCTAGGCAGAGGATTTCCTATCACTCAACAGCATATTATTGGTCACTCCTATCATTTGGGCTTCTTTCTGTTCTTAACAGCATCTTCAAATTAGACAACTTGGCAAGATCGAGGGCATTCGTGGCCTTAGGTAGTCCTGTGTCTGCCTAAGCATCCAGTGGCATAGGGCCATCTTTTTCATTATGAAGCCCTTCCAATGGGCCGGGTTTGTAATTTCCTGGATCTCTGGACAATAGCATGGAGGTCATTAGTTTGTAGAAGGATATTGTATGCTGTGCTCTCTTTTCATGGGTTGTTAAGGATCTTTACTGGAAGATATAAGGAGATGCTGTGGTTTGATTGACTTGAAGTGATTGGTGTCCTTCGGATGAAGCCTGGTCTATCTGGAAGTCAACAGAAGGAAGAAGTTTTTGGAACTGGAATGACTAGATCAGTGGAACAGAAGAGGAGCACAATTCAAGTAGTCCGATTAATGAGATCCAGAACATGCTGGCTCAATAGCTATCGTTTTATGTGTTTGTATCAGTTATGTTTCTAGGCTCTTAGTACAAATATGTGTTTTGGGGTTTTGGAATGCTATTGCTGTTTTCCTGGGAAAAGAAAGAGGTTGGGACAATCAGTTGTGAAGAAGCAATATAGGGAAAGTATGGGGAAAGCTCAGTACCCTCTCTTCATCCTCTTGATAAATAAGATGCCTTCACCCTCATTTTCAGCCACACATATACGGTATTTTTTTGTGTATTGGTATATTTTTAATTTTTTTTTTGAGGTGGTAAATTGGGATGCTGATACAATTTCATTTGCTCACAGTAAACCCGCAAACCGATCCAAAAATCTATGGTAGCTTAGCATACCCTGGTGCTTTCTGAAAGTAAATGTGCCCAGAATTCAAGAAGTGAAACTTTTGGCTGCGTGGAACAGTAGCGAAAGGTATGGCAAGCCCAGGGTTAAAAAAAGAGAGGAAAAGATGCCAATATTGTTGCTCAGTGGTAAAGATCACTGGGTCATTTGGGACAAATTATGACAACTCGGGCTGCAATTTAGTTCGATCACGGACATGGGAACAGCTTTCCTATTTTGAATGTCTGCCTCTCAGGCAGTTGCTGGAAACACAATAACCTTGCCAGGAAAAATATGGCAGCTTCTCAAAGGCCTGCTAGTGTATGTCAGGTCTAGGCAACTGTTAATTGGTCTGTGTAATAAAATGGCAAATTTATTTATGGAGTTGTGGCTACAGCTGGAAGAACACCATAAGCCTGGGAGGCTGCTATTCCCTCTTTCTTAGCAATATACTTTGATTTGCTGCAGTTCATTCCCCCACTGCAGTCTGCTTCTTGGAGATAACATAAAGCACTTGCCAGAGAAGTTGATAACTAAATGTACAAAGCGTGACATTCTCCTAGATATATAGTACTCTACATGAACACTTTCTCTTTCCTATCAGAACCCAGAACCCAGAGTTGACTAAGGGCAAATAAGTTGCAAGGGTTCATAAGGAAGACAGCCAAGGAACTAACTGCACTAGGAACGTTTTGGCAGGGTGTGCTATATCTACTAAAAGAGTGCAGGCTATTAAAAAAAAGAAAACAAGCAGACAGACAATCCCACTTTTGCAATATAAAAAAAACTAGCTTCTTTATAATGGTACAGCTTACTATTGCAACCCTTCCTTCTTTTCACACAGAGTTAGAAGTAAGCTTACTCAGATCTACACTTCGATGGATGGTAGGAATTAAGTCTGTATCTCCATTCCTTAATGCCTCAACTTCTTTGCGAACTAAACTTCTAAGTGATCTACTGCTCAAAGGATTTTTGACAAAATGTGATTCCGCTCCATGTCTCTGAAACATGTTACACAGGTAGCCCTCGAATTTTGACTGTATTTGAGCCTGGAATTACGCTCTTAAGTCATGGTGGTTAACTGGTTCATCATATGATCATGTCTGATTTTATGATCTTTTTTTTTGTGGTGGTGGTTAACCGAATGGCATGGTCATAAAGCAAATGCCGTGGTCATTAAGCGAATCCATTGTCTGCAATGGGTGTTTTTTTTTTGCCAGAAACTAGAAGTCAATGTTGGTGTTCTGCAAAATACATCGTAAATCATGGCCTGTAATTGCAGAGTGCAGCAAAAAGCCAATTGCCAATTATACAATTATGTGACTGAGGGGGCATCCATTGGAATTTCAAATCTAGGTCATAAGTAGCCCTTGGAGGTCTGTCATACCTTGGAATGGTCACTAAGCGACCAATTGTAAGTCAAGGACTACTTGTATTGTCCTCCTCTGCTGTTATATTGATCCAGTCACTCCAATTCCAAAAACCTAAACAGAGTTAGGATGCATCTGTCTTTGTAAACATTAGAAAGCAGCCACAGACTACCAGGTGTCTGGCAAAAGGAACTTCATGTGGTTTGAAAGGAAGCCCATGAGCACCTCAAGCATCAATTGGAGAAAATATACACTGAACCTAACATATCTTCCCTTTTGTCTTCATGTTCTCCATCCTGCAGGCACAGTCTTAAAATCAACTACTGTCCAGCTTTTTTGAGAATGTACAAGCTGTCCTGAGAAGCTTTTCTCCAGAGTGTAGCAGTTCCCTACTAATGGTTAGCCACAAGTTAATATGTGCAACTCTGTGATCTAACCAGGTCTCATTCCTGGGATTAAAAAACCAGCTTTTCTAATTCTGGAAAAAGCAATTTGGTCCTCCTTTCCGGTTGTCCCTGTCCTACTTTCCCCATGCAGATAGATCACCCTAGCCAGAGGATCCTACCCATTGTGTCTCCATCTCAATTGCTTACCAATTCCATACCAATTCCCTACCAATTGTGCGTCCACCCAACCAATTGTGGCTGTCATAGACAAACATGATCTGTAGATAGGGCATACGGAGGGGGAAAAATAGGAACTCTTTCTCATGCAAAGTCTTGGGCTAAATGGGTGTGTTTAGAAATCACCACAGACCCACATTATTCAAATGAGTAAAACTAGTGTCGGGGGGTGGGTGGGGGGGGGGGGGGGGCGAAAGGTTACCAAATCAAAAAAGAGAATGTTAGCAGAATAAATAAATGCTACAGAGTGCAATGCCACTGCACGCTGCAGCTAGAATGGCCACCGATTCATTGCAATGCTCCTCTGTTTTTAAAAACTATGGGGTCAGCACAAATTCAGCAGATAACGTTACCCACCAAACTGCATCATCATGCCAAGGGAGGTTACATGGCAGCTTGTCTGCTAGTTGTTAAAAATAAAAGGAAACAATTCTACCTCTTTGCAAAGCTGACCAAGATTGGGAACGTTTAACTAAAGAGG
>JANHJO010005102.1:55452-68921 GCA_032468235.1 Pseudoxyrhopus heterurus | reverse complement strand
TCTTCTTCTTCTTCTTCTTCTTCTTCTTCTTCTTCTTCTTCTTCTTCTTCTTCTTCTTCTTCTTCTCCTTCTCCTTCCCCTTCTCCTTCTCCTTCTCCTTCTTCTCAACAATTCAAAGGGTTCCTAGAGTCAATATTTTACTGCATAAAATAGGGGATATACAGATAGTTCTCGATTTACCATCACAGCTGATGTCAACATTTCTGTTGCTAAGCAAGGTAGTTATTAAGTGTGTTTGCCCCATTTTATGACCTTTCTTGCCACAGTTGTTAAGTGAACCTGTGCAGTTGTTAAGTTAGTTACACGGTTGTTAAGTAAATCTGGCTTCCCCCTCGATTTTGCTTGTTAGAAGGTCGCAAAAGGTGATCACATGACCCCGGGATTCTACAACCGTCATAAATACATGCCAGTTGTCAAGTGCCTGAATTTTGAACATGTGATCATGCAGATGATGCAATGCTTGTAAGTGTGAAAAATGGTCATAAGTCCTTTTTTTCAGTGCTGTTGTAACTTCGGTCACTAAATGAATGGTTGTAAGTAGAGAACTGCCTAGATAGTTTTTGTTTTATACTGATTAATATTTCAGGTTTATAACCTGGGTAACAAGAGTATTAACATAGTAATAGAGGAGTGGATGTTATATTCTGCTATTTATTCTGCTAGTTGTTAATATATCATTCCAGGTATTTGTTTCACTCTATTTTTGTTCTTTAAAATTTTGCTGGCCATTTATGGAGTGGAGTGGAGTGGAGGGGAATGGAATTAGAAATAGGAATTAGGAATAGGAATAGGAATAGAATAGAATAGAATAGAATAGAATAGAATAGAATAGAATAGAATAGAATAGAATAGAATAGAATAGAATAGAGCAGAGCAGAGCAGAGCAGAGCAGAGCAGAGCAGAGCAGAGCAGAACAGAATAAGTTTATCGGCTGTGTGATTGGACACAAAAGGAATTTGTCTCCAGTGTATCTCTCAATGTACATATGAACAACAAAGCCATAAGTCATTGATCATAAATCATAATATACAATCATAAGATGTAAACAATATGTGTCCAAGGATAATGTTGCAGGATCCAATCTGGGTTGTTCACTGGGACCAGAACATTCTGCTAAAGAGAAGTTCCCTGAGGATGGGCTCCAGCATGAGTCCGAAAGCTCAGAAGACTAAACCTCCGTTCCTGGTGACCCAATCAGATTGGATCAAGTTCCTTAGCTTATATATCCATGCAATTGTTAAATTTTGTGATTGTGACAACACCCTAGATTTATTTCAGCCTTAAATTCATGTCTGTTATCTTTAAAAGAACAACAACATACATTTTCTGGTCCTAAGAAATTAATAATATCAATAAATCCTACTGAAATTACTAAACATTTCCTCTGAATAAACATGAATAGAGTGGAGTTATACAAATGGATATATTCTTCAGTCAGTTTTATCCTAGTAATGTACTTTGCTTTTACAAATCCATTCTCTGTTTTTGCACTGTTTATATTAAATAAAACAAGACTTCATAACCTCAAATGAATTTTGATTGCCTAGTGTTTTGAGCAGCTTTCAAACTGGAGTTTATTTGATGACAAAATTATGAGAGTTAGTGGAAGGTCACAAAATGAGGAATACTTAGGGATGTTAAAGTGTTCTGCTGCTTAAGCCCTTGGAGAGTAATTGAATAGGCTTAGCTTTGCTAGAACAGGCAAAACATCAAAGCCAATTATGTTTGCACAAAAATCCTGGGCATGCAGGTTGCTTTGCACATCTCTATAACTGTTGCAAAAATCAATGTTTGTTAAAGAAAGATTTCCTACAAATCAAAACAACTCTAGTGTTTCCATTGTTTCCCAGATTCACTTTCCAGCAGGCATATTAAGAAACTATTATTCAAAAATGTTCATTGGTCAGACACTGTATTTTCTAAATAACACATTAGTTGCTCCTGCAATTTTCGACAAGATAAATAAAATGTCAGGGACTTTAACCAACCTGCAGATGAAAATGTTGAGTGTGTGTAATTAAACAGAAGTGGTCTGTTTGTTTATGATCTTTTGTGAATTCACATAGTTCATCGCTCAAAATACGTTGGACTATTTCACAATTTTCTTCTCTCTTCAAAGGATGGCTTAATATGAAGGTATGCTTTTGGGTCTCCATTTGCTGACCCTGAAACCACTTCCAAACAGAAGTGAAAAAGTTTCCTGTCATTGTAAACACAGACAACACTCCTAGGTTTAGAATTAGCACCGAATAGGTTTTCTTATTTCTTCAAGGGAAGGACAAACCTCTCCAGATCTTCATGATTCAGGAGGAATTCAATATAGTAGTTTTGTGCTTGATCTAACAACCCATGCAAGCATTGTTATGTACATAAGTCTCCTCTATGCTCCTGTTTCCGACAACTACAGCTTCAACATCATAGAAAATTAACAGTGGCTGAATTCTCATGGGTTCATCACATCTCTCGTAATTCTCATATTCTTGTGGCCTTTCAGGCATGTACACCAAAATCTCATGTGATTTCAGGAATTTTTTTAAAATAAAAAGTCATTCCTGTGAGCTTCATCCAAGTAGAGGCCATAAAGCTTCCAAATGTTGCAACATCATAATGCATATTATTCCCCTTATGTATTTATGTGCTAGATTGCAATACAGATGCATGTGGGTAAAACTTGTGTCATGGCATCCTCATGTACATAGCTTTTTTGTGTGTGTCTTCATGCTTGGAGTCATAGAAACTATAGGCACATTGACACGCATAATGTTGTTGACACTTGCATTAAATATATCAGTGAAGGAACCCATTGCTCTAAATACCATTTGAGCACTGTGAAACTGTGTGAAGAGAGGGAATAGAGAAAACAAATGCAATATCTCTCAGTCTCTTCCCATGCATTGATTTATCTGTTACTACAGTATGAATAACTTAGAAGGATGAGACCCTCATAGTCACTTACACCAGAGCAGAAAAAAGCCTGTGCTGTCTCTCTCACACACATACATAACAGGTGTTAAGAATCTTTATTAAAGTTTCCAAGCCTGAATTAGTATTCCCCAGCAATTCTCTTTGCCAGCACCAGCCCAACACCCAATGAGTTCAACAGGCTACTCAAAAGAAGCCAGCACTAGTCCACAGCACAAAGACAAAGCAAGTCCCCAGGGCAAAGGCAAGTCCACAAGGCAAGTCCAGAGTTCATAAGGCATGATCCAAAGTTCAAGGCAAAAATCATGACAGCTGAAGAATACACAGCAAGGAAACAGAAACGTTGCTTTCAGCATTGTTTCGCTCCCCTTGCTAAGCTAAATAACTGTTTCCTGACGCATCCCATCAAGGGGAGTGAATCTGCCTCCTTTCAAGTAGCCGGGCTGACATTTTTGTTGTGCTTGCCTCCTCTCAGCCCTATGTGCTCTTGGAACTTGAGGAGGAGACAGTTGTTCTTCCCCAATGACCAGCTGCAGCTGTGTGCCATGTCCACCCAAAGCATCTGGGCTTCCCAGCTTCAGCTGTGCCTCTCTCGTCTCTAACTTAGCCAGCTGGTCTTCCAGTTTCTCTCCTGTGCTCATCTCTTCTACTCCTGGCTTGTAGCCCTTGGCTGCCTCCCCTCCTGACATGCCCAGGATCAGTTCATCCTCCTCCAAACTAGCTTCTGGAGAGATCACTGGGAAAGTGTCCAGGACAATCATCACACAACCTTTCATTGATGATTATAGAACTGCCCTTTGATTTTCTTGAAGTCAGGTCATTTTGAAAACCTAATGCTAGTTAGATGAAATCAGAAATACAAATTATGGAGATCTGCATTTTGTGCAACATTGCCTTCCCATTATTTATCTATTTGCTATGCAATAAATACTTTAGATAAGTTTTAAAACTGGATACAAAGTTAAGCTTTTTAAAATTCACATGCTATCTCTTCCTGGTGGATTAATGTCACATTAGCTGCAAGGGGTTATGTAAAATGGGTGGTTTTAAAATCATTCTGATTAAAGCTCTTGACATGGATATGTCTTTTGGTTTTCCTAGGGCTTATTTATTTTTAGAAAGATTAGGAAGAAATTCAAGTCTATTTTCTGAACATTGGGGGAAATGCCCTCCATTTTGCAAAACTGTCTGCTTGCCAACTTTCTGTCAATTATCTGGCCCCAGAATGGATCTGTTTGTGGAGTTAAAATGAGATTAACTAGCCTAAGGCTCTGTTACTTGTGTCTTTTTATTTGCATTTGAATTTTCAAAATTATGAATGGGATTTCATTGCTGTGTACAAAGCTGATACATCAGTCAGACAACAGAGCCCTCAGCCATTATTTCTATGAAATCAGAATCTGTCCAGAAAACCACTGGCAAAGAACAGAGTTTTTAATATACCGATGGTGTGTGTGTGTGTGTGTGTGTGTGTGTATGTGTGTGTGTGTAGGGGAGGAGGGGAACAGAAAAATAAATACTCACGTGATTTTGTAGATTCTTTGACAAAAATGGGTTGTTTTCATTCAGTAAAAGTTTTATGTCAAGATAGCAACATCAAAAAACAACATTTTAAAAATGCCTTAAAGTTGCCAAGTTTGAAAACGCCAGTTTAGATTGAAACTTTCCATTCTCTTTTTATCAACATACATGGCATAATTCATTACTGTCAGTTATGATTTACAAATAATTTGATAATAAACTTTGAAGGTGCTGAAAATGTAGTTTTGAATTATAGTACGGGTACTGATTTTGGAAAAATAATGTATCTTTCTAAATGAAGATTTATGCTTTTTTTTTTAAAGCTCAAATGTACAGATCTTCGAAATGAAAAATAGAAGATAGATTCTTTCTGGATCTTATTTAATCATTTTGTAATTGCAGATAAAAGGAAAGAACCAGACAGGACATCCTGCCCACCAACCTTAATTTTACATACCGAAATGAAGAATAAGCCAGCAGACAATGAAAATGAGAAGGTTGGTTTCTTATTGTTTAATTCTGAATTGAGAAAGACATTGATTTTCTTCATAAATTTCTGCTGCAACACAGATATATATCCCCAGGTTTGCATATTCAAAAGTTCGTTTCTCTATCCTCCTGCTTTGATTCACCTTCCATCTCCTCACTGCCAGGAGTGTAGACCCAGCCAGAGAAACCTGAAAATGGAGGACTGTGAACTGGCAGATAAGAAGGGTTCATCGGAAAAAGAAAATCCATTGAGAACGTTTGGATTAAGAGTTCCCTAGAATCTGTAACTATCATTATTGAGATGATAAACAAAATGTAAATGGTGAAAACTGGGTTACACCACCAGACTAGAAATTCTGGACTTAGACAGTCTCGAAGTTCGTCGTCTAAAGTCTGATCTAAGCATAGCTCATAAAATGATCTGCTACAATGTCCTTCCTGCTAATGACTTCTTTTCCTTCAACCACAATAATACACGTGCAAACAATCGATACAAACTCAAGGTTAATCGCTCCAGACTTGATTGCAGAAAATATGACTTCAGCAACAGAATTGTTAATGTTTGGAATACTCTACCAGACCCCGTTGTCTCAGCTTCAAATCCTCACAACTTCAACCTCATGCTGTCTACTGTGGACCTCTCACCATACTTAAAGAATCCCTAAAGGGGGCGTGTATAAGTGCACCAGCGTGCCTACTGTCCCTGTCCTACTGTTACCTTTAATTACCTATATATAATTCTTTGTTCATGTTTTATGTTTTTCCACTTTTATATATGTTTTTGACAAATAAAATAAATAAAAAATAATAAAATATGATAACAGCGGTGAGACTTTTATACCCACGAAGTTGGAAGGACTTACAAATACCTAGAATGGATGGTAAAGGTAATAGATATTAATTGAGATGATTAATTTGAGAGCTTTGATTACAGAAAGGATTTTGATCAATCTTATTTCTACTTGAAAACTACTTTTGAATTTTTTGCAAGAAACTATAAGAAATGAGATATTGATTTTGGAATTTGACAATTAGAATTATATGGAATTATACAAATGTAGACTTTAAAGTAAGAGTATTGTTTATTTATATCTGTACCAAAAAAGTCAGAAGTCATTTTTTAATTTATTTTTACTTTTTCTTTCCTTTTTTGCACATTTATTTTTTTTCTTAATCTTTTTTCTTTTTCAGTTCTTTTTTTCTTGCCCATTTATCTTTTAATCTTGTTTTTTTTTAAAAAAATCAATAAAGTTCTGTAAAAGAAAAAATAGGAAAATTGAGGGAGGAGGGAGACCATAAAACATGGACAGGTTTTGTTTGGACTGAAATCCTTTGGCTTATATACTTGACAAATGAAAGAGAGAGTTTGGCAGAAATACCTTAAGAAGGATAATCTGAAAAGCACTGAACCATTGAACAGAGTAGATTTTAGTGGTGTCACTCTAGAAATGCTCGTTTTATAAAAAAAAATCTCAAATATATGACAGTCATAAAAACTTACTGAGTCATCTGTTTGAAGAAGTCAGTTTAACAACTCAACAAGCAAACTGGACATATTGCATTTTGGGGCCAAAACATCTAATATCCCCAAATAACATGTTAGGGAATGGCTGGGCATATGTACACTTCCTTACAAGGAAGACCTGCCTTTAAAATCAAAAGCATGCAGATGCCTAGATTATGCTTATGAGAAAACACCATAAAACTGTATAAAAATGATATATAAATCTGCCTAATTTCAAGGTGAAGGACTAGTGCTGCAAAAAAAAAAAAGATTTTTGGCTCTTTGGCTAAGATCAAATGTATGGAGATGATTCTTAATTATTAAGTATGTTCATAGTCTTGAATTACTTATAAAGTAATAAAGCCTGGAAAAAAAATCTAACCAATAAATAAATAAATCTGACCTATGCAACCAACAATTAAATAAAACCTTTCTTATCACATATCTTTTAAGCAGTACTGGATAAAGAAGAATACCCCATTTATTAAACAAACCAGGAAGAAATAATGCCTTAATCAAGGTTGATAGGACAAGCTATCACATATAAACAGCCAGCAAATTCCACTCCCCCATGCACTGATGATGTTACCTAGCCTGGTAATGAAACATCCACAAGAAGGGGACCAAGCTCAGAGAACACTCAAACCCCACAATTGGGTTTGATTACATATATTACATATATTCCCCAGTATAGATGTTACCATGGCAACTCCATGTCCTGTAAATCTGTTTTTTCAGCTTACAAATCTCAAGGATATGGACAGGATGTATATAGAGATGAGAACTACAGTACAACTGGGTATTCAATCCATATCCTTTCTTGGCTGATTAAATGGGATAATATTCAGTATAGAAGGTGATCAATGGCTCTTTAATGATTGCATGAATTCCCATCACCCACCTTAAAAGAGTAGTTTTGCGTCTACTAAGCATAAATCCTCCATTGATATGAGAGATTGTAGTGAGTAAGGGAGGTGACCTTGACAGAGATATGCAAAAACCATTACCAAGGCAAAGGGGTGGAAACATTTAATTCCTGGGAATCATGATGATATTTGAAAGTGGCTCAGGCAAACATCTCCCTGATTCACTGGAACATAAGAATAAATAAAGAAAGTAAAGACTTGAAAGATTCTGTTGCTATACTCTATCTCAGTAAAGTATAGTTCTAATGTTTTGTGGAGATAACTTTCTAGTTTGGACTACCTAGTGGCACTGACATAAATCTGTACAATTATAGTCAATCTCAGATATTCAGTTTTGGGGTTGGGGTAGGGATGATAGCCTCACATTTCCAGACATAATTGAATAATTTTCATTTTTGAACCCATTTCAATCTGGTGTCAAAAAGAATATAATTCTGAAACTGTAGTGGACATTTTAGGGGATGACCTGTACCAGATAGTGGGAATATATCTTTGCTATTTCTTCTGAACCTCTCTGTGGATCTTAATAAGATCAACTGTGGTTATCTTCTAGATCACCTGGTAATACCAGTTGGCTTTGGGTTGCTGTTCTGGTCTTTTCTCTTGGGCCAGGTCCAGAGGTTGGTGCAGTGAGTACTGTTGGAGAACTAAATTAACCTGATATCCCACATGGCTTCCATACTGTTCAACTTCTACTAGAGGAATCATTTGAAATGTTAGACTGTAGTTACCATAATATGTTGATGACACTCAAATCTATTGCTTCTAACCATCCAATTCCATTTCATTTCGGCAAACAAGCTGAAATTAAATCCAGATAACACAGTAATGCTGTTGGCTTTGAAATACAAACTAGATTCAGGGACTGAAGTACAATCTCCCATTCCATCCCCCACCATCCAGTCAGAGCTGAAGAAGCTTCTTGGATGAGAAGTGAAACGTCTTCAAAGAAAAACACCAGAAAGTCCAGTTGCCTCTTGAAAAAGCACCTTTGGGACAACCATGATCTGGATGACTGAGAATCTCCATAGACAAATCTCCCTAAAAGCATGACTTTTAGGAACCTAGGAATGCTTCCTTGAACCTTTTGATATTTCTGGATTTTACTGCAGGTATGAAGAGAAATGCTTTCACGCAATTATGCCTAGAGCACCAGCTGCTGCTTTCCCAAGCTGGTTGAAAACCTTTGCCAAACTGGATTTGGCAAAGGTTATCCATGTGTTGGCTCATGTCTTTGATTATTGCAATATGCTCTACTGGGGCCATCCTTTAAAAGTATTCAATAATCGCAGTTAGTGAAAATAAAGCACCTAACTCCTAATTAATTCAAGTTACAGGAACCAATATACTGAACCTGTACTGAAAGATCTGTCTGTTTTCCAGTTACCTACTAGGGAAAATTTAAGGTTTGGTATTGGCTGTAATTTAATTTTGCTTTGTTTTATTTACTCAATACCACAGATAGCTAAGAAAATAAACAAATGAATCATAGAACATATCAACGAAGATGCCTCACTCAAAGCACAAATAACCAGGCTCAAATTATCCAGCTTTGGACCCAAATCTTTGGAAAAGGTTCTAATGCTGAGAAAGAGAAGAAGAGGAGGATTAGCTACAAGAGGGATAGATTCAGTTAAACTAGCAACTACTCAAGAATCTGGATGAAGTTACTGGAGTTAGCTCTGGGAACACAGATTACATCCAAAGGTACTTTTTGAGAAGGTAATAAACATCTTTGCTCAACTTATACATAACCTATTTTTTCAGGTGACCCCTATTTTGTAAAAATAATACAGTCTCTGACTATTCTATTGTTTAGATATGTAGCATCACATCATGTGAAAAAAAAAAGACATCAGTAGAAGATGAAAGCTGCTGTGGAATAAAATGCCTGTGATAAGTACTTGTTAATGAAGGTTCTAGACAGCTAAAGGCAATTAGATTGTATTGTTTTTCTCATATATTGTTTTATTATCTTGTTGTGAGCCTCCCAGAGTCCTTCGGGAGTTGGGCGGCATACAAATGGAATAAAATAAATAAATTAATTAATTAATTAATCTTCCCCAAACTGCATTTGTGTTCTAGAAGTATCTAGAAATTTCAGAGCAAGAAATCTTATTTGAAGTATTTTGGGGCATCTTATGACAGATTCAGAGAAGTTCAGAAAAGGGCATCAAAGATGATCAGTGGACTAGTAACTAAGTCCTCTGAAGAGAGAATTAAAGAGGCAGATATGTTTAGCCTTGATAAATGATAGCACTCTTCAAATATTTGAAAAGATATTTGGCTTTAGTTGGTTAACTTTGGATAGTTTTTTAAAGTGATCATGTAGAATTTTCTTCCCACTGTTTGACTATCAGAGGAATTATAAGATTACATTCCTATTTCTAACCATCATCAAGTTGTCATTGGATAGCAATATCTGAATATCTGCTGCTTTGATTGGTACCCTTTAATGACTACCCATGACATATTGGCACATAAAACAACACGCAAGTAACCCTTAGCTTATGATCATTCATTCAGCAACCATACAGAGTTACAATAATACTGAATGAATAATGTCTCCAACTGATGCTTGGAGTTCTGGCTGTCCTAGCACCCCTGCAGGCATGTGATTATGATCTGGGTGCTTATGACTGGCTGTAATGCCATACAATCATGTGACCACCATTGGCGTCCTTCCCTGCCAGCTTTCCCAGAATGTCAATGGAAAAGCTAGCAAGGGAGTTCACAAATTGCCGGAGTAAGTCTCTCCCATCCATATACCCTTCCCTAGCTCCTCTCTACTTGCACCATGCTGACTACCTATATACCCTCCTGGAGCTTCCCCACACTCCTTCACATCCTTGTGTACCCCTCACACCCATGTGCACCCGCCCTGAGCCTCCCTGGAGCTCCTTTGTACCCTTGGGCATCCCTGCACAACCTCCTCACATCTCCCTCACACCCTCAAGCCCTCCCCAATCCTTGTTGCACCTCCCTCAGACACCCCTGCATGCCGTCATGCACATTACCTGAGCCTTGCTATGCCTACCTCACACCCTTCTGCATGGTCCCTGACCTTCTCTACATCTCCCTGCGGCCCCTAAGCATCCCTCACACCCTCTCCCACTTAGAAGCAGCCACCTACCTGCCTGCTAGCCTACTTACAAGCTACTTCGACTTGCAACTTCCTGCTAGCTTCTTCACTGATCTGGTTGTAGGAAGCTGGCTGGAAATTGCCCTAATGACCATGGGATTTGATGAATGACGGCAACTGGGACTGCTGAGATTGCTGTCACTAAGCGATGTGATCACATCCCTTAAAAACAGAAATTTCAGTCCCAATTGCTATCATAAGTTGAGGACTACCTCGTTTAGCAACCACAACTGAGACTGGCCATTTGGTTGTTATGTGAAGTGGTTTTTTACAAACCTGCAAAAGTTGTCATTAAACAAGGACTATCTTTATGTGAAACTATACAGAATAGCAAACAGGAGGAACAGCAGAGTGACACCAGATGTAGGAAATGAGTTACCAGGAAGTGACTCATAATATTAATACACAGACAGAACTGAAACAGCACACAGAATGGTTAAACGTTGAGATGATGGTGGTGGAAGCAGTCTTGTTTAAATAAAAGGTAATTATTTATGAAAGCCCCTTAATAATTCCCAAAGAGTCACAAACTTGACATGACGGTGCAGGTGCTTGCATTGAGGAAAGGTGAGCTAATAGTCCTTGAGTCTCAGGCTGGGTGGGTCTTATCCTGCTCCAGCTTGAAAGCCTCAGTTGCCTGTATCTCATCCTGTAGCTATGGACTGTGTGACCTATCTTCTCCCAAAACTGTGATATCCTATTTTCTGTCTGAAGATCATGCCATGAGTTCATGTCAGTCTTTGCATGGGGCTGATTCAAGCATCTTGTGGATGTTCTCATTAAGTTCTCTCCTCTAGTCTTGCTGGCAGTGCACCTCCTCCCTGCTTCCTGCACTGTTGCTACTTTGCTCTAAAAAGGAAGGATTTGTTCTCATTCTGTCTTAGTGATTAATGTTGAAAAAGAAGGCCAGCGTATAATCTGATCCTACTATCCCTTTGAGCACTCTCATTAAACTACAGCTTCCAGGTCCTTTTGGAGAGAATAATTGCCATTAGAATATATTCTTTGTAGAGTAACATTTAACAATATGTGATTGTGTGTGCGTGCATAGACACCACATATACACCTCAGAAATTCTGCCGTTTTTTATTTTAAAAAATCTTAATTAAAATCTAATGGAGATACATCAGATATTAGAAACATTTATTTATTTAGAAAATTCATATGGTTGTCAGTTAAAAGCAAACCTTCAAAAAATACATATGAAAAAGAACTTCAAAATAGAAGCACAAAGATAACATTAAAAAAACCAACCCACATTAACTGAGACACCATTGCAAATTTCCAACACAACTGCACCTATAAAACCCAGTTTGGCCTAGTGGTTATGGCACCAGGCTAGAAGCCAGGGGACAGTGAGTTTTACATAGTTCCGGTTGAATAATTTTGAACCAATCCCTCTCAGTCCAAATGACCTCACAGGCTTGTTGTTGTGGGAAAAATAGGAGTAGGAAAGAGCATTATGTATGTTCACTACTTTGAATTACTTATGAAAATGATCAAGGTGGAAAGAAAAAATTAAAATAGTAAAGTAAAATAAAAATAAAATAATAAACATATATTGGACTGAACAAACATCCTGGCCCAGGGAAGGGCCAAGTCTTCATAGCCTTCTGGATCTCAGAGGGGAGGTGGTTCCAGGGAGTAAGCACTGTAACAGAAAAATTATATTCCTTAGGTGACATTGTTTGATGAGGATATGTAGAAGGTTCTGTCATTGGACAAGAATAAAATATGTTTCTTCCTACTTTTGATATATGTGATGTCGAAGACTAAGCATTATTAATAGTGATCATCTAGTCCACGGGTGTCAAACTCATGGTGTCACATTGCCGTCATGTGACGTATCATGATGTTTATTCCCCTTCGTGGAGCTGGGGTGGGTGTGGCCTGCACATGACACATCCGGCCTGCGGGCTGCCAGTTTGACACCCCTGATTCTAGTCTAATTAACTCTACATTGAACACATTCCACGATACACATTTCATCTTAAATAGCTGCACTGAGGAAGAAACCAAAACGAAAAATAAACTCATGTGTAAAACAATTGTAAAAATAGTGATTCAAAAGATTATACTGCTTTATCTGAAAGATGTAGATCTTTTTCTAGAATAAATATGATTTGGTCTGTAAGACTGTGTCTAGTAATGTTCATAAAGTGGAGATGTTACCAGAGACTCTCTCAGATAATAACCCAGTGGCTTTAATTTTAAAAGAAAAAATAACTCAGATGGAAATTGAATGAGATGTCATTGCAAAAGGAAATAGTAGTGGAGAATTGCAAAAAGAAGTTAAAAGAATTTTTAAAAAATAATCTTAAGAGTGGCTCAGAAATCAGAATGGTTTGAAATGCAAGCAAATCTTTTATAACCGGATATTTCATACAATGTAACAGTGAATTTAAAAAGAAAAGGCAAGAGAAAATACAAGTGATTTTGGATCAGATTAAAAAAAGAAGAGTTTTTAAAAAGTTCCCAAAGGGGACAACTATTATCCACCAAATGAAATTTCTGAAGAAGCAACTCTCTGTTTTAACAGTGAGAGACATGGAAATAAACATGAATTATGCAAAACAAAGAAGTTCTGAGTTTATAAATAAACTGAGGAAATAATTGGCATATAACTTGTGAAAACAAAAAGGAAAGGAAAGAATACTAAATTTACAAAAAGGAAATACTGTAATGACATAATGCAAATTTACAAAAAGCCTTTCACCAGTATTATACTACTCTATATAAAGACTAGCTGATTACCCAGCCTTGCTCGGGTTTTTTTTTTCTTTAAAGGAAGTATACTTGTGCCAGCATGGCCTGTTGGTTGTGTGTGTGTGATGTGTGCTTCTCTGTCTGTGCTGGGTGTGTTAATGTCCTACCTTGTCGTCTGCTGTTTACTTTCTGTCCAGTAGGTTCTTTGTGCTCTCTCCTATGTTGCTGCCTGCTGTGTTGTTGGTGAGTATGCTGTTAT
>JANHJO010005101.1:47800-57820 GCA_032468235.1 Pseudoxyrhopus heterurus | reverse complement strand
AAGCCTCTTTCAAATATTGGACAATATCCTCTTCACTTATATTCTCCTTATTATATAACTCTTGGTAAAAAACTTTATCTACCAAATTGTATCTAGGGAGTATAGACCTTTCTATCATTAGCGTCAGAACTCTATTTTGCTATTCATTTCAGAGTAGTAGGAAGGCATACAGGTAGTCCTCGAATTAAGATGACAATTGAGCCCAAAATTTATGTTGTTAAGTGAGAAATTTGTTAAGTGAGTTTTGTCCCATTTTACAATTTTTCGCACCACAGTTGTTAAGTGAATAACTGCAATTGTTAAATTAATAACACGGTTGTTAAGTGAATCTGGCTTCCCTGTTGATTTTGCTTGTCAGAAGGTTGCAAAAGGAGATCACATGACTCCTGGACACTGCAGCTGTCATAAATGTGAGTCAGTTGTCAAACGTCTGGATTTTAATCACATGATTATGGGGATGCTACAATTGTAACTGTGAAAAATGGTTATAAGTCACTTTTTTCAGTACCGTTGTAACTTTGAATGGTCACTAAATGAACTGTTGTAAGTTGAGGACTACCTGTACTATCTGTTTCTTAGAATGATAATCTACCTTTCTTTCAGAAATTCAGGATGGTATGCATGCTTTCTTCTCCAGTTTTTCTTTATAATAATACAGTGAGAGTAATCTATATCAGGGTTTCTCAACATCAGCAACTTCTGCTCCCAGAATCCCCAGCTAACATGGGAATTGAAGTCTTGAAGTTGCTGAGGTTGAAAAACACTGGTGTATATCATTAAAGTTGCTGAAGCAAAAATTGAGCTTCACTATAAAATCCTTTAATGCAGCATTTCCATAATCCGTATTTATTTAACCATTTTTAAAACCACCTTCTCATCCACAAATCATTATAAAAGAATAAACAGGCCTAATATTCCACATCTTAGATGGAATATAATACTAAAAGATATGGCTATTTGTTTTTGGCAATTGACCAATCATACCCAGAATTGTTTATTTGTACATTGAACAATTTTGTTTCTCACATACATTCAACTCTGAACAGATAGGCAATAAAAAAATAAACAAGTTGCTCCATTGAGATCTTCACATCTCATCAAAAGGGCATAAGTTGTTTGAACGCTGAATTGGAGAAGAGCTTATCGCAAATTCCAAAGTCAGCTCTGAGCTTTCACAAATCAGTGAATCCATTTTCTTCCCATTTGCTAGCTTACCAGCTTCTTATTTTATGCTATGATGCAGCATTTTGTCATGGCTTCTTTACCGAGAACTGGATCCTAATCTTTTGCATGAGTTTCTATAAAGCTTCTTTATAAAACCAAACATAAATCAGAATTATGAACTGCATGCAAATTGAAACTGTACCTGTACCACATGCTTGGAGAATAAATACAGGAACAACAAACAAAATAGGCAACAATTACAGATATAAATGTGGGGATAAAAAGAATCACCAAAGATGTGGAGAGGTTGATTTTTTTTAGTGTTGCATATATAGTAATGATTTAGAATTTAGCATCATGGTTTGGTGAGTAGGACCCTTGTTCAGCAAACCATAATTAAAAACACAGCTCACAAGAGTTCAAACAAATAGTCAGTGTTTGTGATAACACTAGATATGGACAAACTATGACTACCTCCATTCCCCTATGCACATTTTTTTATTTTTGCTCCCTTTTCTCTTCAGTACATACGGTATTCTCAAGGCCTAAACCCTAAAATAAATTAACTGGAGATGAAGCAGTGCTTCCACTTGGTTAGCCATTTATGTACAAGTAGGAGATATACTGGTTCTGGTTTAATTCAGAATGTATCTGGGTAGTATGCTGAAAATAGTGATTGGGTAATAGAAGGACTATGTGGATGTTCTAAAGTTTCCATTTATATACTAACAAAGACTATTGTATTCTTAGAATTTTAGGGAGGTTAGAAAGCAGCAAGTATAAATGGTGGCTCCTTGCAAAACAAAATGAAAGTTTTGGAGTCAATATCTACTTTTAGCTCCTTGTTTCAGCACGTGTTCTCATTTCTCTTTTTACCGAGCAAAGGGTTTGTCACACTTACACAAAAGGAAAGGTCAAGGACATCTGCAAATCATTTATAAACAGAGATGAGTCCCTTAAGTATTATTCCCTATAAAGATTAATAAAACTATGTTTTTTCCATAAATGTTGAAATATGTCAAGGTAGAAAATCAGACAGTTAATAAAGGTATTAAAAATTTAAGCTGTGATCTTTAATCAATCAGCTAATTGGATTAAGTAATGTAAAATCCAACTAAATAAGCTGGTCACATATTACAATATTGAAGTCACATATAAATGTTAATAATGACTAATCACTTAAAATCATCACTTAGTTGTTTTTGCTTTTCTGAGTGGAATGACAACACTGAGAGGTATATAAAGAGGAGTTCACATTAAAATTTTAAGTGGGGCAGTCTCTCAGTTATATTATTATCACTGTCATCATCATTTATTTATAAAATGTATATAGCTGTCAGAAGTCTCACCAGAAGTGACTCTTGGCAGAGTACAACCAAATATTATCTTCATCACCTCAGTACTTCTTCATAATTTTTAAAGCAATAATTCCCATACTTTTTGCCATGGATCTTATAGTTTGCATCTATTTATCTGGATGTCAGGCAAGTGCAATAGGCTATTATTTTCAGAAGTGCCCAGTGGGGAGCCACATTCTCCTCAAGGCTCTCTGGAGTCACCTTTTCCCAGAAAAGAGTTAGGACTGTGTGCCAACAATGTACAAATATCCTAAAGTGGAGAAAAGGGCAGCAGTTAATTGTGACTTGCTTTAGAAGACACTTTTTGCATGCCAGTCTGGCAAGCAGAGGGAAGCAGGTGGGCAGAGCAGTGGGTAGGTATGATAAAATTAGCTAAGCCACGATGAAAGAAACACTAGTGAATTCAAGCTGTGTGAGACCACGATATGCTATTAGAGGTACATTGGGGGTCCAATGGTGATCAAACAATGCTCTGCCCTCATCAAAATGCATGCTTTTTCCAACTGATAGAACTATTCACAAAGCCTAGTAATGGAGTTCATCATTACCTCATGTGAATCACACTGCATGGAAGCATTGTTTTCACTGCCAAACTGTGTAATGTTCTACTAGCTCTTCCTAGAATTCCAAATATATGGCAATGGTTTTTATTTTTCAGCCAGAATAACTGGTCAGGGAGCAGAATAGGACATCTCTGAAAAAAATACAGTCTTATTTTGAGGGGGAAAACTCTTTCAGCTATTTTAAGATAGATAAATTAACCCTTTTTTCAAATATAATAGTTATAACTAACCAACATTTGCCAATACATCAATAGAATGGTCCATATCCTATGTTGTACGTCAGTGTTTTTCTAGATCCAGCTTTATAATTTCATCAAGGTTTAGAAAAATTAAAAAGCATGAAGTTACTCATGGTTTCTATTCTCAGTTTCATGTTCATCTATTTATACTTATTGGACACACAGTTTAATGTTTTAGAAGAAAAGGAAGTGCAACACAGATTTTAAAACTGATTGTTTGTATTATTGTAGTGAAATTTAACTATGTTTTTCCAGGGGTGGGTTTCTACCAATTCGGACAGGTTCGCCTGAACCGGTTGCTAAAATATATTGGCTTCTGCGCCAATCAGCTGTTTTTCGGCTCTGCCGTGCCTCAGCTGTTTTTTGGGTGCAATGTGATGCGTGCGCAGCACGCGTTTGGCTTCAAAAACCCAACTATCGGTTCACCGAATCAGTTGTTAAATTAAGCTACCAGTTCCTCCCAACCGGTAGCTTAATTTAACAACCAGTTCGGGCTGAACCAGTAGCTTAATTTAACAACTGGGGCGGGCTGAACCGGTTGCTAAATTAAACTGCCAGTTTCCCCCAAAAAAATAAAAAAGAAGAGACGAAAAAAAGCTGATTGGCGCTTCAGCTGGGTTTTTTGGTGTAAGGTGATGCGTGCATGAGCATGCATGCGCAAAGCGCATGCGCGAATCAAACCGGTTGTTACACCAGTACAAACCCACCCCTGGTTTTCTCTCTGTAAAATGTTTTAAAGAATTTCTATCCATTATAAAAAGAGTGAATTCAGGTTTTGCATTCAATTTGCATTCCATGTATGTTCATTTCCGTGTTAGAAAAACCACAAAGATGCTCACATTCTGATCTTCATGTTATCTTTTAGGAGTCACACATTCTGATACAGCAGGAATGTTTGTTTCATGTATGCAGTTTCATCAATTATGTGGCAGCTTCATTTGCATTTGGCAACTTGTTCCATGGGAACTAGATTTATATTCAAAACTGAGACAATGTTTGAATGGACTACAGTTCTTCCAGTAGTTAATAGGACAATAGATATATCTGTGGTAATTTTGTATCAGAGTGGAAAATAGAAAATAAAAAAGAATAAAACAATCTCTTGTTAGAAAGTAATCTAAATTTGACAGTAATCTAAAATGTTTTAATCCAAAAATATGAGCAATTTCATTTTAAAATCAATCACTTCATTAATATTTAATTTGAGGTAGCACACATACCAAATCTATATAAGGTTCTATTTTCCTTGCAATGGCCAAATACATTTACTTTGTGAAAAATAACCAACTATACCTTAGAGAAATACAAAAGTGGTGGGAATGAATTTATTCTTAAAAGTTAATACCTATTCCTGAACTCCTATGCCAAGAAATCATTCTGCTTCTCAAAGTATTATATCAGCGCCCACAGCAGGTAAATGATACAATATTTTATGATTTGTTATTTTTTGAAAAAATAAAATAAAAGTATTTTCATTTATCAATTAAATTAAGCTTATATTTGTGTGCACTAGGGAAGGAGGTAGAGGTTTTTCCATTTGCATTTCTGTGAATAGAATAAAATGAAGAGATCTACATTAAAATCAGCCTCCAAACTGGATAGAAATCTATTAAACAAAGTTTACAATTCCTTCATATAGTCATAACACCTTTTTAACAGCTATGATGCACCTATCACTGAGTATATCATCAAATAACTTCTACTTATTGTATAGAAAAGATTTTCACATAATATTTTTAGTGAAACAGATAAGGTATAGACTAGGTTACAAGAATTGTACCTCTAGAGGACTTTATTCTATTCCTTCCTACCAGTAACTCATGCAGAAATACAAAAAGCAATTGCGGAACAAAAAAAATACTAAAACTGAGTGACTTCGGGCCAGTCCCTCATTCTCAGCCCAACTCACCCACTTGTTGCTGGAAAGAAGAGAATTTGTTTGGGGCCTTAGGTATTATAAAAAATAATTTTAAAACTCTCCCTTTTTATGACCCTGTAATCCCTTAATTTGGGGCAGAGTTGAGGTGACTGGATGGGGCTATGTGTTAACTGGCCGGATGCCCTTCCTGATGCCCTACAGAGTCCACAGCAGATTTTTTTTCCTTTGTGCCCTAGGAGAGAAATATAAAAAATCTGACACTACTTAGGATTGACCTTTCAATCTTCCAAGTGGGATGCAAGTGTCTTCACCACTAGGTCAACATGCCACTATTTATAAAAACAATAAAAGCACAATATAAATTAATAGGGCTAGCAAGCAAGCTAGCTAACTAGCTTGATAGTTCCTATTGCAGATTTAATTCCGCCAGAATTCTTAAAAATAAATCCATCATGGTGGGCTTCAGTGTTAGCCTCATTTTTCACTGCACTAAAGTCCTCGATGATAAACTGTAAAAACTGACTCAATTCAATTATTCTCCCAATATATAAGAAAGAAGACAAGATCTTGCCAACTGCCTTCCAATTAATCTTTCTATAATATTTCTCTACCACAAATTACAGGATTTAATGTTTTCTAAAAACACTATAAAGCCAGAATAGGCAGGTTTGGGTATAAAAATCCTTGGCAATAAAATCCTTGGCATGATGCTATATGGGTCTCACAAAAAATTCTCAATCCTTGAACAAGTACAATATCAACAGCACATATTCCTTACCCAACTTCTAATGTCATCATCAGATTAGAGCTAGGCTGTACTTCATTCAAGGACCCAGCAAGAATATGTCAGTTAAGAATCTGAGCAAAACAAATTATCTGAGGAACCTCATTGACACATCTCATTCCATATGATATATTACTCTACTGTGAAAAATAAATAGTCCAAGATCTTAGACAGTATAAACTGCCAGTACCAACCCTACTTGCTTTGAGCCTAGAAAAACCCTTGGTAAAACTTAAACAGAGAGTGCGGGGCTACACATGGAGCTAGACAGAGCCAAATTTTCACATCTCCCTTATAGATGAATAAAGCAGATTCTTTTTTGCATCTAACTGAATTCCATGGGGCTGAGTGCACTTCTGTAAATTATTTCTTTTATGATAATACTGAAATCCTGTGTACTTGATGGAATGGTAGAATCAGCCTAATTCATAATTACTGCATTCCAGATCATTCTTTACAACATTGGTCCCGAGAGCTAGACTATCAGTTTAATTATTATCATCTATAAATAATGATTTACAGATTTTTGCTTATCAGTTGTTTCTTGCAGTAAACCTCTAAGTTACTTTCTTATATCCCTTTCCCCAAATGCTCACATAACAAAGATTATAGCAGAAAGTAGTAATTACCAGGGTATGGCTCACCATGAAACAGAGTGATAAATTATAGTTGCTGAACTTCAATGCATCTGCAGGCAAACAGTGAAAATTGAAGACCCCCTTATCTACATTTTCACTGGAACAGAGTAGCCTTTATTCATTTTACCCTTCCTAATCCAACACATGATCTCATCCACACTAATTTCCTGAACAAAATTGTCTTGTTTTAACAGAAAATACTTTCTCAATGACATAGGACTTGTTTCATATTTTGGTGTGACTTGTTTCTGTGGCCACTTAATTATTTTTTTAAAAAAATCATTCTAAAAAAATAGCATCCCCAAATATTCTTTGCTTACTCCCAGCTGCAAATATTCCAGAACTGAATTCATATATTCTATATATTTAATCACTTGTCTCTTTAGGTAAGCAATTTTCTCAAGGGGAATCTTCTTTCATTCTTATGAAGGAAGAAACAAACTTCCATTTCATTCCCACTGCCTTCAGCCTGACAATACAGATGCTGATCTACTGGCTGGCAGCTTTGGAAGCTATATTCTTCTTAGAAGCTTCCACGCTGCCACATCCTAGTGGCTGGGAATTTGGGAGGGGGGATTTAATAGAGAGGAGGAAGTTAGTCATAACAACATTCTTCTTCTCTGTCAAGGACATGTCATCCTGCACCTGGTTGGGGGAAGATCTCCGGTTGGGATGGATGGTGATTGGACCATGTGATGGACTGACGGGTGCAGGGGATGGGGTTTTGATTTTCAATTATCAAGGGAAAACCCGAAACTCTCAGATTTGGGTTTTCCCAGATGTGTCAACATGACTTCTCTAAATAAATTCTTACTTGGATGAACTTTGTCTCTGAGTGCTAAATGGATAAGGGGAAGTTTCTTTGGAACCCTGACACTGGCTTTTTTAAAAACCAGCTCCATAAATTCCAGTCCAGACTGCACTTACTTAGCATTGGAACTGGATTTTTGGTTAGAGCAGACTGTAGCAAACATAGGACCTGATTGGCCATTTCACTGCTTCTTATCCCTCCCATCTGCACAGGGAAGAAAAGCCTTACTGGCTGTGTCAACTTATCTTCCATTGCTTACTTTTCTTCTTACTAATTCCCAATCCTTTCCTTTGTTGTCTCACATGTTAGCACATATGGTTGCCTTTATATCCCTTCCAACATCATGTTTTTTGACACCAATGCAGAGCGTCTTTGGGTTTTTTGCCTTATGGTACTATTGGTATTCTGATGATATATTAATAAAAGCAATAGTAAGAGAAATCATTCTTTGATTCAACCTCCCTATATAGGTCGATAGGGGGAGAGCAAGACCATTCTTCATACAGCCTAGATAGAAACCAAAAAAGTATCTATTAGAACACAGAATTAAATGGAAAGATGGGGAAACACAGGCTCAGGAATATTCAGTGACTTATTTGTTTATTTAAAAGATTTGTTTGGGAGAGGCAGATCCCTAGAGAGAGGTGATCCTGCAAACAACCTGGTCCTGTGCCATATATGGCTTTAAGGTAATAACCAACACTTTGAGTTATACCCAGAAGGAGACTGTGAGGCAGTGAATTTCAACCAACAGAAGTTCAATGTGAGAAAATCTAGGGGCACCCAGAACTGTGCATGCCCTTGCATTCTGAACCAGTTGTAAATTCCAGATGGTATTCAAGGACAGTCTCATGTAGCATACAATATAATAATCCAAACAGAAGAGACAAAGGTGTGAATGACTGTGAGCAAGGACTCCATTCCTGCAGTTGGGAAGTAGTAAGTGGCCCACACTGGTGATGAGCCAGGCAGAAAGTATAGAACTGCCCCTAAATCAATGCAGCTTTATTTATTCTATATAAAACAATATTCCAGGAAGGGATTAGCAGGAGACAAGCAGTGCATATTTTGGTAACAGTAAGTCTAAAACCTCAACTTTTACCATTAGATTTTTCTGCTGCTCAGCAACATACAATAACTGTCTCTGCTATAAATAAATGCTAAGAAATGTAAATGTAATTCTTGGAAAAACTGTATTCCAGATTAAATGTTATTGCTATAGGAAGATTAAATGACCATGGGAAGAGAAGTTTGCAAAGTAATAAAGATGCATTAGCTACAAATTGCTAATGTGTTATGGTTATATTAGGCTACAGTTTCTTTTCCATCATACCCAGAGAGATAGCAGCAAAGACCCTGTAAGCCATCAACGTGTTCTATATATTTTATCATCTGATTCCCCATCCCGAATGGTTGGGAGGAAATTGCCTAGAAACAAGCACCTAGTTATCTTACACCTCTAAATTGGCACCTCTGTCAAACTGTAAAGATATCCTTTGATTCCTTCTATGGAGAAGTAAATGAATTTGCTTGCATTTTGTAACTTGTAAATATTCAAAAATCGTTTCTTGTTAAAATGTTATTACAAATATCTTTATAAGCACTTTTTGCTTTCTCAATTAGCAGTGAAGGAACCTTGTGGAAAAAAATCTGATTTGCTAATTCAGACCAGCTTTTCTTCCCTTTTTAAGAACAGTATTGCAAGTGTATAAGAATGGGTTCAGGAAGCCTTGGGACATCTCAGATCAAAGATGGATGGAAGGTTAGATAAAATAAATATCCTTTCATTTCAGCATATCCAGTTCTAGTTCTGGTAGCCATGTGGCAAATATATGAGTGCCCACTTTCCAATAATAATATAAATGTTTGATCAGGGAGAGCCATAGAATTTATTAGACTGGCTTGACTGTCAGAAAGAAATACTATGCACACTTCAACTCAACATATGAATTCAGTTTTGCTGTTATTGCTCTTGTTTTTGTACTAAAACAAAAAGCCAATGTCATGAGCAACTCTTTTACAGTTATGCTGTAACGTACCATCGAACCTAACAATCAGAATGTCTAATAGATTTGATTATGTGCCATCAATTCTTGTGTTGACTTAGCACCACATCCTGTAGATATACTGTCTCCATGAAAATAATGGAAGGATTATTATTTATCTCCTATGGTGAATTCTATGTTTTCTGTCTTCATGGCATCAACACATCTAGTTCTAAACCTTTGAGATAAGCAGAAGTACAGATTACCATTTGCTGTGTGTGAATGTTTAATTGGGTTTGATTTATGTCTTTGGTGCTGAAACAAACCCCTAACATAGTTGGCAATGATGAACTATTTAACTGTTCAACTAGATTCCAGGTCTGGAATCCTGTTTCTTTTTGTGCTAATTAATCTTTTAAAGCTATCTTTTAACTTAATGCCTTTACAGTTTAGACTAGACTAGACTAGACTAAACTAGACTAGACTAGACTAGGAATAGAATAGACTTAGAATAGAATAGACTTCATAGAATAGAATAGAATAGAATAGAATAGAATAGAATAGAATAGAATAGAATAGAATAGAATAGAATAGAATAG
>JANHJO010005099.1:336391-346836 GCA_032468235.1 Pseudoxyrhopus heterurus | reverse complement strand
CAGCAAGCCCAACTGAACCCCTGAGTCCAACTGCACAAGGAGAGACTCACACCCGGCAATCTCTGGAGCAGTGCCCCAACGAGGCCGAAGCTCCTGACGAATAATAGCCGCCACCCCACCGCCCCTGCCCCGGAGTCGCGGCTGGTGCAAGACCTGAAACCCGGCCAGGCACATCTCGGTAAGTGGGACACCGTTAGGACTCTACATGGCCTGCCTCCTAGGGGAAGAGCTTCCTGTATATATATAAGGTTCCTAACCCCTTAACTCTCTTCCTTCACTTTCTTGCTTGCTCTCTACCCTCTTCTGAAGATAACCTTCCAGTAGCATGGACATGCTTGTCCAGTGCTGCTCACTAGGCCTACTATAATAAACCTGTTTTGTTATTTGGACATTTCCTCTGGCCTTGTACGTGGTTATTAGCTGGTCCAAGATCTCAACACCTTGTCACTGCATTCTAAAGTTAAGTATTCAGAACTTTCAAATATCATTAGAAATATGGATAACAAGGTGATATAAGTTACAAAATATGTTTTAAGTTTCTTTATAAAAACTCTGAAGTTAATATGCACTATCAGTCTCTTTCAGTGTGTGTGTGTAAGATTATAGATTGTTTATATTTGCCTGTTCCTCAAATTAAGATTAAAAATATCAGCAAAAGACAATGCATCATTTAGAGCTGAGTCATTGATTACCGCAATTTTGAACTTATTCCGACAATTTGTGCTGACACTTGCAAATACCATGATTTAGGGGGAGTGTTTTTCCAGTTAACTTAATGTGTAACTTAAAAGAAAAAGAAGAACCTCTGATTATGCTAAATAGGCATTGGAATCTCTATCTCCAGATATTTATGTTACACAAAGTCACAGTTATTTAAATATTTATAAAATGAGAGTAGAGAGCAGCACTTTTGAAAAAGCAGTTAATAATGAACCAATATCAAGGGAGCCATCAGTATAACAGCAAAGTGCTTTGCAACTCCAATAACTTCACTTGTACAGAAGCAGGCCATCAAATTTAATTAAAAGCAGTCAAAAATAAACTGAAAAATTGAACTGTAAAAGCCTATCCTTTGCCAGTAGCTGAAGGCAAAGAAAAAAGGAGCCTTGAAAGCAGTAATGAATTGATAAGCCTTACTGGCTGCAACTTGTAATTTGCCCGGCCAGATTTTAGTATCAGTTAAACTAGATTAATAGAGCACGTACTGATTCTCTGTCTTAAATCCTTCTTTCTGGTCCTTCTTTTATAAACACCCAGGATAAATGGAAGCCCAAGCAGGTCAAAGTGTCCATTTGTCTCCTGCCTTTCTCACTTTTTCTAAATAATTCTGGCATCCACATTGGCAGAAATGCAGAGCAAAGGCTCCAGGACAATTTAAAGGCTGAAACAAACCTTTTTACTGCCTGGTTTTGCTTGGTGGAGATCCCTTAATGCAGTGAGGTTTGGAAAGAAAGCTTGCAAAGGAAGCTGTTGACGTCTCCCATCTGGCATTAGGGACTGTCATTGTGAAATGAATAATAAGAAAGCTCATTTCTAATGTGATGGGGGCTAATACATTTATTGCTGCTTTAAATGATCAGATTAATGTGGATCTGTGCAAACTGTACCACAAGGACAAAAACAATTTACTCGAGATCATTTTATTTTTATTTTTTATTTTATATAATAATGTTCTTTAATGAAGCTAAAGGTTCCCTGCTGTGACCTTATTATGTTTTCTAACATCAGTAGGAAACAGATTATGTTGAATTGAAAGCAAGCTCGTGAAACAGCAGGAATTTTGCAAGGGAAGATCAATTACATATTTCCCCCCCTCTCCAAATACTGAATGTGGAACCAGAGAAGGCTGAAGAAAAATCTGCATATACTCGGTGTTAAAATGAACCACATTGCCAAATGATGTCATAAGTCAAATCAATCAACCTGTGTGCTGCACTTTACAGTGAAAAATTGCATTAAATAGAGTTGATTATAATATAGGCAACATGGGTCTTCTCAAAATAACTTGTTATTAATATCAGTAATTTATCTCTGTAATACTGAAAAGTTGATATAATGAAGAAGAAAGGTCAGCAAGCTGCATCTGATTTATTTCTTTTCCTGCTGTTAAATGCTCTCCTGTGTTAAAACTGATTAAAGGTCTTCAAAATGATTCAGTTTTTGCCTTTTAGGCTGACTGTGATCAACAACTGAAATTGTGGATTTAAAAAAATGCAAATTCTCACCAACTTTCTGCTTGATGTGACCGAGATCATCAATTTATGCAGTTTGAATTTCACAAAGTAAGCATTGTAAGGAAACTCAGTTTTTACCAGTTCTTTCACATGGTACATTGAAGAAGTATGTTATTATTTAAATTGGAGGACATCTATAAAGATCTCAAATGAAATAATTGAAAATATAGAGTCTGAATCTTATCTATGTTTAGGAGCCTTCTGACTCTCCCCAAAATGTCATACACAATACCATCTCACAGAAATCAGCTTTGTCCTTTCTGTGTTGCTAGTTTAGCAATGTTTACAACATGTTTTTGTTCTGAGGATATCTGACTAATTCAAGGCATATGTTTGAATGTTGGTAAATAGTAAAACTTAAAAAATGTAAGGCTGGAAAGGGGATGATAAATGCCACTATTTAATCCAAGAAAAAGAAAAAGTCATTGCTATTCATGGCAAGTATACAATTAAGTGGTTTCCATTCCTCCTTAAGGAAGATGAGAGTCCAGTTTCTGTGTTTAAATCAGCCTTTCCAAATCTGATTCCATCTGGATTTGTTAGGATACAATTCCCTGAATTTTTGGCCGAGATGACAATTCACTACGCTGGCTAGGATTTCTGAAGTTGGTTATCTGGACAGTGCTGGACTGTTTCCAGGCAATGAAAATTTCACACAAAAACAATTAATATTTAAATATTTAAAAAAAACCTGAAATTTTTATAAACAGAAGGCTGGACCAGGAAGACTAAATGTTAAATCCTTACTTAACCACAGAACTCAGTGTATGACTTTAGGCTAGTTAGGGGTATACATGGATTACCAGTGGTGCGATTCAACCAGTGTAACAAGAACAGTTTCCATCTACTCTCTGTTTGTATAACTTCTCTCCCTTTTATCAGTGTGAGCAATAACTCTGCTCTTTATTAGAATAATGATGTCACTTAAGGATTCAGCTCCAAGCTAGAGAAATCATTTTTTCCAAACAGATTCATAAGAGTAAAATTCATAGCTTTAAAAGCCTTGATAACCAATGTGGTTGTCAAAGATCATTTATAGGAGTGAGGGTGTTAGCTAAGAAATTCCATGCCCATTCCCAAGGTTTTGTATATTTATATTTTTGTATCTGATATATTATGAATGAGTTTGTTTTGGGTTCTTTCTGCTGTTAAAAGCAATTGGACTACAGCAAGAAATACTATGGACCTGCTACGTGCTTCAGGATTCATCTGGGATTAGGCTGTGAACAAGTAGAGCCATGGTGGCGCAGTGGTTAGAATGCAGTCTTGCAGGCTAATTCTGCTGACTGCCAGCAGTTTGATTTAAGGTTGTCTCAGTCTTCCATCCTTACGAGGTCAGTAAAATGAAGACCCAGATTGTTGGGGGCAATATGCTGACTATAAAACCATTTTGAAAGGACTGTAAAGCACTGTGAAGCAGTATATAAGTCTGTGCTATTGCTAAGTAGGGCAGCAGAGGTGCAAATAACTATCACATTTTCATTCCATTGTTCGTCATCTTAGCTTATAGCAATGTGTATTATCATCTTATCTATCCATCATAAACTGAATTTATTCAAAACAGGTATCACACTGGTTTTCTCCACTAATGGGTTATGTTTGGAGATACCACATGGCTGTAGCAAATGCTTATTTAGCAATCTCCATGCGAGACTATAAACAAAAACATGCATTCTGCATTACAAATTATTTTTGAAAATATTCTAACCAGTAGCATAATCTGTAGGTGAGGTGTGCCACTGCTGTAGTATTCTTTACACCAAACCTACAATACATACTCGTGCTGCAAACGTTTGTGTTGTAAAACCGAGAATGGGAAGTATTAGTGTGGTATAATGCTTAAGGACTAGGGAGATCCAAGGTTAAATATACAGTCAATCACAGAAACTCACAGGATGACTTGGGTCAATTGCTCTCGTGATACAACCAATTTCATACGGTTCTTATAGTGAAAATTATTCTTCCATTGGAACTTGTTCCTCTTATATTTAAACCAATTCTTGCTAAAAATCATTTCGGTCCTTAAAAAATTGTTGTACATGTTCTACAATCAAACATATTCAACATTCAAAGTTTGGATAATATACTGTATTATTCTATATATTGTATCCGGTTCTAAGCAGTGCAGATTAAGTATTTTTGTAATCAATTCTGTGGACAGCATATGGTCTCTAGAATGATTTCATATTGCAGTAATACATTGTACTGTTTAAACAAGGTTTCCAACTGTTTGAATAAGTTGAACCCAACAGGAAGAAAGTTAATTAATTGTTGTTGTGACTGGCAGTAGAATTGAACATTACATTCAAAATCAATTGTCATATAAAAGAAATCAGTGTAGAATATTGGGTTCTCAATATAATGTACAGAATCACTGTCATGTACTCTGATCTTATAGCCTGGTAGATTACTCATATTGTATTCCCATTAACAGCTGTTAGTTATAGGAAGGCGAAGTCCATAGCATGATGATAGCAGTAAAAAGGAATAATTATTCCAACATTATTGGGAATAAAGTGATTAATTCTGCAGGGGAATGGCATTTGCAGTAGGAGCACGGTATCAAATGAAATATATTCAAAGTAACAAACTGAGCCAACTTTATTTTGCAGAGAACAAATGTTTCAACAGAGAAACAAATTAATTTTATCTATCTTTCTATCTGTCTATCTATCTATCTATCTATCTATCTATCTATCTATCTATCTATCTATCATTCATTCATTCATTCATTCATTCATTCATTCATTCATTCATTCAAATTTGAAGTAGCCCAACCCCACAGTGGTTCTGGGCAACTTTACAATTAAAAAGAAAACCAAATAACAATAGTCACCCCATGCCTCCCTTGGAGTCTTGTGTAGTGACAAACCTGAAACCCACATTCTAGAGAGGGGAAACTCCTTCCTTTGGACCCACCTAGATGTCAGAAATACATGCCAGGTCAGGTTCCCTATCGACAATCAAGTTGTGGAGGAGAGTAGATTTATTGCAAACCAACCTGAATGCTGAGCCCTGGACATGGGAACTATGTATAGGATATCTTAATTCAAAACTTCCCTATGTTAGTGGGCACTCACATTACAGGTAGTCCTCGACTTACGACCACAATTGAGCCCAAAATTTCTGTTGTTAAGTGAGACATTGGTTAAGTGAGGTTTGCCCCATTTTACGACCTTCCTTGCTGTAGTTCTTAAGTGAATCTCTTCACTGTATAAGTTAGTAACCTGGTTATTAAGTGAATCTGGATTCCCCATTGACTTTGCTTGTTAGAAGGTTGCAAAAGGTGATCACATGACCTTGAGACATAGCAACGGTCACAAGTATGAACCAGTAGCCAAACATCTGAATTTTGATCACATGATCATGGGGAGGCTTCAAAGGTTGTAACTGTGAAAAATGGTCATAAGTCACTTTTTTCAGTGTTGTTGTAACTTTGAACAGTCACTAAATAAACTGTTGTAAGTCGAGGACCACCTGTATAAAGAAGCCAGTCTTCACTGTCTTTTCCATGCTTAACAATACATCTATTTTCGGGTATAAGAGAACCAGAATGTTACAGCTGTATTTTGAATCTTAATTCACTTGAGGATAGACAGCAGTCTGGTAATGCTAATGTGCAACTATTGAAAATAGGTGAGGGAATTACAAAAAAAAAATCCTTTATCTGTCAAGGGAAACATTTATACTGATAAGACTTATTAAAGCAGGTGACACAACTCTGGATTAAAATAAAATCAAACACAAAATGTAACCAAGGGGGAAAAAATCTAGCGCTTCTCTGACAAGAATGAAGGTAGGCAGGCTTTCGAAGATGTGGTGATAGATGTTTGAACATTCAGACTGTGATTGCTATTCCAATTCCATATTTAGTGAACATAGGAAGAAGGGCCAGAATCAACCAATACTTTCCCTTACTTCTTATAAGCATTGACTGAATGCATAATCTGAAAACCAACGAGTGGGTGAAATTTCTTTTCAGCTTGCAGAAAATAATTGGATGCTTCAGATGCACTGAGCCTGAACGAATTCTGAACTCATGTTTTCTTACCTTTTTTGACAAAGCCATCGTTAGGAACTGGGAAGCTTTTGACTCTGTTTTGAGTGGCCATGGATTGTAGGGGGATTCAGACCCGATGGTCTTGGGAGCTGTTGGGAAAAGACAAGTCCCCAAAGGAACAGCCGCCTCAGTCTTTAGATTTCAAATTTATCTACGGCAGATCAATCTCTTTATCAGGGGTTTTTGCATAGAAAATTGCTTGCCTGGGTCAAGAGGATTGCTTGATGTAAAGAGTTCAAAATTTATAGGAATATATTCTCTTCTGCAAGAAATCTTTTTTGGGATGGGCAGATCAGTGGGAGCACCTCAAATCATGGTTGATGACCTTGGCTTGTTTCCATTTTTCACATTTTAAATAACTCATTCTTGAGTACAGGTGGTGCTCAACTTAAGACCACAATTGAGTCCAAAATTTCTATTGTCAAGTGAGACATTTGTTAAGTGAGTTTTGCCCCATTTTATGACCTTTCTTGCCACAGTTGTTAAGTGAATTGATAAGTTAGTAAGATGGTTGTTAAGTGAATCTGTCTTCCCCATTGACTTTGCTTGTCAGAAAGTTGCAAAAGGGGCTCAGCTGAGCTTGGGACACAGCGACGGTCATAAATATGAATCAGTTGCCAAGCATCTGAATTTTGATCAACATGATCATGGGGCTTCAAAAGTTGTGTGAAAAACGGTCATAACTCACTTTTTTCAGTGCCGTCGTAACTTTGAACGTTCACTAAACGAACTGTTGTAAGTCAAGGACTGCCTGTACAACTGCTAAGCTATGGCTTTTTCAAAGAAGGAAAAAGGTTGATTTACTGGCAACTACAGTGGCAAGGAGGAGTGAGGCAGCATAGCAACTCCAGAGAATCTGCAAAACTGCCATTACTGCCTGTTAGCCTTTTCACCCCTTCCTCCATATTTAGTTTTTGAATTCTTGAAAGACAATTAAATAGCAGATGTTGAAAGGCAGATTCTCCCTTTTCTGGCTGATGGGTAGCATTACTCAAAATTCATAAAACTAACCGCTGCACATCCACAATGGCATTGACGCAATATTGTGCTAGGGGAATTGAATCTGTCTCCCTCTACGCATATTTCATTCTCATGAAACCACTGGGATCTCATGAATAAGTTTAGTCCCTCTGACACAACACACATTATTGTAATAGTTGCACAGCCCATTAAGAAGCCAGACTTCGTTATATATGTCAGGCAAAGCATGGCATATTTACAGCTCTGGCTTGATAGCAGAAATTCTTTTGTGCCTTTATAAGTGCTTAAGTATTAAAATAGGAAAAATATGGATTGCAACACTGAAATCTGGATTGTGTTGGTTAAGATATGTAATATATTTAGCTTGAAAAGTTACAGTGGACATATTTCTGATGAAACATTTAAAAGCAAAGAAAAAGCAAAAGAGCATTGTAGATTATGCCAACATACAACTGTTTTAAAAGTTGTGATGGTCTCAGTAAATACTGATTTCAGTATCTGCCATCAGCAATAAATCCAAAACATAATATTTTGAAAACAAAACTTTCTAGGTTTTGAATGTTTGTAGTCTAGACAAAAGATAAATGGGTCAGCTGCTTTAATTATCAGACTACCAACAATCTTAATGATATTGTTAGATAAACAATACTCAAATGAATCACACTGCAATCTAGGTCAACGATATTAATATCTGAATACCCTAAAGCATAGTTAGTTAGAAGTTAGCGTTCATCAGACAACACAAATTATTTTAATTTTATGTTTTCCTTGTATTTTGCTGCTTTTCAAACCAAACCCCAAACTAAACCCCACATTAGTTTACAATTGAAGCAAAATATGAAGCAAAACACCTGTAACAAAATTAAAAGTCATCATTTAAGACAAAGCTGGCTGAGGATCTCTGGGAGTTGAAGTCCACAAGTCTTAAAGTTGCCAAGGTTGGAGACCCCTGATTTAAGACATTAAAACACATCTGTCAGATAAATGATAAAAAAAATTGCAGGAAATACTGAAACCTCTCTAACAATAAAAGGAAAACCATCATAACAAAATATAACAGCTGGCAAGAAAATGAACATGATACCTTGCGAGATTAATTTCTTGAAAAGAGAAGCACTTCTTTCCATGTTTTATCCTCTTTCTTTGCCAATTTAAGGATTGGCAATGAGAAACAAGGGACTAGAGGGGACCAGTTCAGGCAGGTTATGACAAACTCTTCAGATAACTTGGCCAAACAGATAATATTTTATAATTTTCTGCATAATAGCCTGTGGCAAACAGCTGATTCAATGACTTTAAATTAGGTTTTTCTTCTCCTGAATCATTTTCTTAACTTTGGCAAAACCTAATTTAAAGTGATTGAATCTGCTGTTTGCCATAAGCTATTATGCAGAAAATTTGGAATCAAGGACCTGACTGGAATGAAATGAGTGAGACACAATGGATTTATTACTTAAAACCTAGACAACCGTAAGTAACATATACTAAAAAGTAACTACCGGTATAATGAAATGTCATTGTTATTTTTTTTTCAAGTTAAGAGGTCAACAGAAGACTAGATGGCTAGATACTGTCCCTATGATACAAATATGAGTTTTCAAGAACTGTCTGTCAAGTTTCAAGTCTGTCAGTTTTCAGGAACTGACAGACAATCCTGGTGAAATGAGGTTCATGAACAATGAGAAATGTATGAATAACTGAATAACACACATCTTCTTTTGATAAGCAATGCCTCTCAGTGGGAGGATGTTTTAGGTTAGTTATGACTCCTTCCTCCATCCCCTGATGATGATAATATCAGTTGGGATAGTATAGTTATCTGGGTTCTGCAGGGAAAGCCTGATTTGGAATATACCTGGGTACACATGTGCCATCTATCAGCAACTCCTTAAAGAAGTTGTGTCTTTTCCTTTACTCCCATGGCAGTAAGTGGATTGCATTTGTTTTAAGGGAATGCCTTATATTCAAGGTACACATCCAGGTATGCTCCAAATTACTGCTTCTAGAAAACGGCACAGGCCTAATTGTTGTACTGTATTCTGCCCAGAGTCACTTCTGGTGAGATGGTGGCTATATACATTTGATGAATAATTAAATAAATTAAATAATACACATACTGTACACATATTTATGTCTTAAGAGACTTACATGCTTTATCTATAACAGAAGGCTTTTACACCTTCTAATCACCTTGACCAACAGCAGCCAGACCATTGAATTCTCTATTAGTTGATGCTTCTGAACTATATTAAGGCAGCCTTACATGTGATATATTAGTCTGGATATTACCAGAATATAAATAATTAAGGTATGTTGCATTTCATGCAGAAAGGATCACAGCCAGTTTTATTGATAAATGTTTAAAGCTTCTTTTCTTTATAGATAGCCCCAAATTACACTTTGACATACACAAGTCTGTTTGGGTGGGGATTAAGCTTTGGTTTGCTTGCTCTCATCCATCCCATATCACCCTTATATGAACGAGCCCTGACAAGATTGGGATTTCATGTTCTCTTCTTCTGCAGAACAATAACTTTTTTTGCATAGATCAGATCATATTTTGAATTGTTGGTTTATATACAAGTGCAAAACTATAGCTTTCTGGTCTGAGTGAAATAAAAATTTTTACTGATGGCCACTAATACATATTCAAATGAGGAAATTATTATGAAAAAGAGGAGTTGGAAACACAGAAGTCTAGGGCTTGTTCACTTGAGGCTCAACTATGGTTTGATGTTGCATTTGAATTGACTCAACTTTGCTATTGGGTCTTTCCTACTGTTTTCCCTCAAGGGAGATATGAAGCATTGGTTTTATGACTGACTGAAAAAAGCAGATTTCCATATATCCCATCCTCTCCTTCTTTTCAGTTTGAAGTAATATGAATTTCCCTAGACATTAGGTTAGATTTCAGTCATTTTGTTAAAAAAAAACAGCTAAGCCATTATAATTACAGGCTTTTCCTCTTAATGTTTGAAGTTCTTTGCTTTTTAAAACTGTGGAGATACTAATAGTGTAACTTAATGTTCTTTGCAATTTTAAAACAATCACAAGTGAATTGAACAATTTCTTATTCATGATACAAGAATAAGAATTACCGTATATATTCGAGTATAAGCCGACCCGAGTATAAGCCGAGGTCCTAATTTTACCCAGGAAACCTGGGTAAA
>JANHJO010005099.1:284085-295871 GCA_032468235.1 Pseudoxyrhopus heterurus | reverse complement strand
GTTACCTTCCCACCAAAGGTGGTCCCTATTTTTCTACTTGCATTTTTACATGCTTTCGAACTGCTAGGTTGGCAGGAGCTGGGACAAGTAACTAGGGGATTCGAACTGCCGAACTGCCGACTTTTCTGATCGACAAGCTCAGCGTCTTACCCACTGAGCCACCGCGTCCCAGCCACCACATTGTAGGAAGTCCCAAAAGTGCTTTTTCAAGAGGCAACTGGACTTTCTGTTTTTTTCTTTAAAGACATTTCACTTCTCATCCAAGAAGCTTCTTCAGCTCTGACTGGATGGTGGTGGAACAGCTAGTCATTTGCATTCTTCTGGCCTCAATGACTCAACCAGCTGTCTGCAAGGAGTATAAATCCTTCCATTCCCCACTCTCCAGTGCCTCTTGAAAAAAGCACCTTCGGGACAACCATGACCTGGATGACTGAGAATCTCCATAGACACATTACAGGAAGGACATTGGTAAAGAGCTTGGAAAAAATGTGTAAGGAATGGCTGAAGGGTTTCAGTATGTTTGGTCTGGAGAAAAGTGTAGACTGTGGGTGGATTGTTTTCCAAGTATTCTGAAGGGTTGCCCTGAAGAAGAGAGGACAGAAGTATTGAATTGTTCCAGAGCATAGGAACAAGAAAGAATGGGTTTAAATGGCAAGAAATCAGGTTTCAATTGGACCCCAGGAAAAATTTCCTAATGGTAAAAATGGCCCAATAAAGAGATTTCCTTGGAAAGCGGGACTCTGCTAGATATGTTCAAACAAAATCTGGATGGCATTTGTTGGGAGGTTGTAACAATGGATTCCAGCCCTGGGTGGAAGGTTGAACAAGATGAACCCCAAGATCCTTTCTAGCCCTCACAGTCTATGATTCTATATAATAGCAAATACTAGCACAGGCAGTCCTTGCTTAACAAGCATTCATCTAGCAACAAAGGTAGGATGGTATTGAAAAAAGTAAGTTATGACTGGTCACCCCAAAGATGCTTTTCAAGAGGCAAGCGGACATTTTGCGTCTCATCCAAGAAGATTGGATGAGACGCGAAATGTCTTCAAAGAAAAACCAGAAAGTCCAGTTGCCTCTTGAAAAAGCACCTGTGGGACAACAACCATGACTTGGATGACTGATGAATCTCCATAGACACCTATGACTGGTCCTTCCATTTATGACTGTTGCAGCATCCCTCATCACCATTTGCAATGTTCCAGCTGGCTTTTGACAAGTGAAGCTAATGGGGAAGCCAGACAGAGGTCTCCAGTCACAATCACAATCTCACTTAACAATCATGGGTGATTTAATTAACGAATGCAACAAAAAGGGCCACGAAATTAGGTGCAGTCACATGGTCTCACGTGATGACCACATCACTTAACAATGAATTTTCTAGTCCTCATGGTGGTCATAAGTTAAGGGTTACCTGTAGCATTCTGAATGTTTTTTTTCTTTTCTTTTCAAGATTCTCCCTCTCTACTCATAAGATTTTCTGTCCCTTTTTTTTTTTTTAAACCCTTTAGAACCCAAAAATGCTTAGGCTTCTACAATAGGGAACCATAGAGACTAAGTAAGAGCTGCACTAAAATATTAAAAATGGAAGAAAATTATTATGTTTCTGTACCGGTGTCACATTATTGAGCATCAAGAAATGGGGAAAGTTTTTTTTTAATTTCCCCTAGGGCTAGCAAAGTGTCTTGAGTGGGCTTGTTTTGAAATGGGAACAATGAATCACTTTCATTCTCAAGGGATATGCAAATATTGAAATGCAAAGCAGTATTTCTGCTTGTGAAGTCCAAGTATGCTGCATAGTCTACAAGTCAAATAATGTATTACCGTAAACCTTCAAAATGTATGCCAAAAATCAATCCATGCCTCTTTCTTACATATATGACATGCAGGCCCAGCACAGGAGTCTTATTTCTAAATGCAGTAAAGTCACCTGTGGCTACGAAACAGTCTTCAAGTATTTCACACCACCAAAAACTGTAGAAAAGTTGACAAAATATATAGGTGAATGCCACACACACACACACACACACACACAAAATGCAGAATCAGAATGCTCCTTTGAATACCAGCTATGAGTGGTGCTCATCTTTGATTGCCATCATTATAATGCTCATCATTAAAAATGATCACCTTTTTAAAATTAACATTTGATTTATTCTACAACCAGGGGAGTACCTCTTTATTCTTTGAAGGGATAACAGTGTAAATACAACAGGGTTCACTCATCCAGAGCCTGCAATGTTTTAGTCACGGAGGACTTTAGCTGCCTCCATCTGTAAATTATTAGCCTTCAAAAACACATTTTGTAAGAACAGGTGGAGGCTGGTTGTTGCTGCTGGAAATCTCTCTCTTGAATCAGACTGTACAAACTAGAAACACTCATGCATGCATCATTTGACCTATTTTTAGACTTCAATTCTAGATGCCATTTCAAATTCATTTAACAATCAGAAAATGAATCTGTTTTGAGTGAATGCCTACAAGCAACACTTCTGTCTCATTTAAGTAGCAACTTGCTCTGAATTACAGCGATGGTGAGATGTAGTGATGCAATCACAGGTTGAGAGAATGTGCAAATAATTGGCAACATGTCCTTTGCAGCCTTATAAAATCCCATCTTATATTATTCATTATTGATCATCTTTATATTATTAATTCACGCTCTACTATTATGCTACTTGCAAGATTAAATGATATAAGTGGTGAGAATAAAAAATATTTTCTCACTTTTTCAAACAAAAGAAAATTACTTCATATTATTTGGCACTGAGGCCATCTGTAGATTGAATATATAGCTGGTGCAGGAAATCTAAATCATGTGGACTATTAATCTATCAAGCTCATTGTATAAAGAATCAAGTTTGAAATATGTATCAAAACAGAAGTACTTGAAAGGTGGAGAGGAAGTAGTCTTGAAAATTGCTAGAGCTGTATGCATTTCTTTTAATGTAGTTTTTTAATCTGAAGAATTTTTGGGATCCAGAATAGCAACCTACATACTGTATTAACAAGTCAGTGAATGGCGCACACACACACAAAAAGCAAAATCAGAATATTCCTTTGAATACCAGCTATGAGTGAAATTCTCTATATCAGCTTCCTAACTCAGATGGTAAAGATGACCTAATTTCTCATTTTATTATTTGCTAGCTTTTCAGTTATTTTTCTACATGATGAGATGGTTGGATTAATTAACTTCCAATTTATTCAAATTCTATAGTTAATTGGGGCAATTCATTTAAAAGTGATTGCTGCAGGCAGTCTTTATAGATACAGCACATGCTTATATACGCTGGAAATAAGTTTTGTGGTGTGTACAGAATATCTTGGGCCAAAGATCGTACTATTTGAAGCAGTTGTTTTCACAAATTAAGGTATTTGTTGGATTTTACAGTTAAGGAGGAAAGACCAAGGATTGTATAGAACCAAATCAAGATGGAAACTTTAAATTTTTTTAGTTTGATCTAGTATCACACAAAGGTACTACCGGTCACAGACCTTTCTCTTGGGCCCTCCCCATGTTTCTCAAAAGTGAACCCCACATCTACTCTAGATTTCCCAATTTCCCAATTCAGAGTTGGAAGATGCAAGGGAGCCTCTTCCTTGGAGATGAAAAATGGAGATGAAATTAGGAGATGAAAAATGGATTCCACCAGCAGCATTACATTTTGTTAGTGATAATTTTTAATTGTCTATGGACATTTCAATCATCCAGGTCATGGTAGTCCCAAAAGTGCTTTTTCCAAAAGGATGAATTGAAGCAGCTTGTTGGATGAGAAGTGAAATCCTTTCAAAGCAAAAAAAAACCCAAGAAAGCCCAGCTGTGTTTTGGAAAAGGCACTTTTGGGATAACTTTTTATTGTATTAACTGCTGTTCTGAAAGACCTATATATGGTTCTTTTAATTTTTTTTTAATATAGGTGCTACCTGGCTCCAAACTGATTCTGGATGGCTCACAATAAACATACAATACAGAACAAAACAAAAACAAAATTTATTTCTAGCTGTCATTCCTTAATATATGCTTAGCAAACAACGTTCCAAGGACCGATGGTTGAAGGTTGTTTTTCCTTCCAATATTTGTTATATAATAGTTTATTTTTGACAATCATCATTATTATAGCTGTAGTAGTCTTTAATATGGCTATTGTGAGTTCTCTTGTGCTGAAGTCAGATTTGACTCATGCGATTGCCTGGATAATAATCCCTGTAGTTTTCTTGGCCAGTTTTTCAGAAGTAGTTTGCCATAGCATCCTTCCTAGGGCTGAGAAAGCAACCGGTCTAGGTCACCCAGCTGGCTTTGTGCTTCAGGAAAGATTAGAAGGCAAGTTTCTTTGCTCTCATGTCACAGATATATTGTATTTGCACAAATATTTAGGTCATTCCCAAGCAGTGGGATTTATTTCCTCAGAAGTTATGTTCCATACTCTTTTTATATTTCAAAAATCTGTATGGCACCGTACATCCCTTCTTTTACTTAATTAATGCTAGTAGCATTTTTAATTTCATTCTTTAACTGTTCATAGTTCACTTGAACACTTTCTGGTATTTGCATTCTTGCTAGCTACAGTACATCGGGCACGTTTGAGAAAAGAAAACAATTCAATTAAATACATATTTAAGGTACCCTTAAATCAATAAAAGGCTTAACATCTAAATTCTGCTGTTTTACTGGAGTATAGCATCATTAGATGGAAAAAAATCCATTTGAGAAAATGACCTATAAACTCCCATTGAGAAAAGGAGACAGGAATAGAACTAGAATTTCCAAACTTACATTGTTCTATTTCTGTTTATAAAGAGCAGAAATGTATCCCATTTCTCATGGGCCAATGTAGTCCTTTAAACAAAGATGAAGTTAATCCCTTCCCAAAACCAATCAGGTCTCATCTGAATCCTCCAGCTTTCAACCTTACCCAGCTAAATTATTCATGTACAGCCTTAGAAACCTGAGAAAATGTTTCGTTTTTCTTCTCATTTTGACTTTGTTCCCTTGTTCTCAAAGTTATTTGTAGACCAAGAGTGCAGTGTAGGCACTTCTTGTTTAGTGACAATTGGGGTTGGCAACAAGGTCGTTAAGTGGGGTGGTCCCTAAGTGAAACCACAACTGTTTATAACCTTACTTCAGCTTTCCTTTGCTTGACGTGTATGTGAAAGTTCTACATGTGAGGATTGGTCACAAATCAGTGTGGGGAGCCAGAATTTTTCATCACCAACATTAACTGCAGTTCCTAAACGAGGTTGTCACTAAATGAGGACTTATCTATATTTCTCAATGTCAGCATGTTTCAAGTGGATTTCAACTCCCACATTTTCACAACCTGCATGGGAAATTCTGGAAGTTGAAACACTGGTGCAGAAAAACAGCACCTACATTGCAACAGAGAAGTACTGCTCTATACCATAGATCCGGTGAAGTCAGCTCAGAGTAAGGATTTTGTCATTAAAAAATTATGGGAAGAATATATCTGCAGCTTGCAAGTGCTTCTAGGAAAGAGAACATCTTTCATAAATAAGCATTGCTTTTACTGTGCAAATTACTGGGAGTCACTGACCTACAGCCATTAGTATAGTGATTGCTCAGTTACAACAGCTCTTTAAAAAGTGACTTACAATCTTCCTTTCACTTATGAGCATCTCAGCAGCCCTATGGTCCTGAGTTTGAAACTGAAATTTACAACAGTAAACTTAGATATGATCACCATTTGCAACTTTCCCAACTGGCTTCCAGTAAGCACTGTCAGTCGAGGAAGCTGGATTTCCTTAGCGACTATGCGATCCACTTAACAACTACAATTGTTCAGCTGTGTTTAACAAGTGTGAAAGGTAATAAAATCAGACAGGACTCACTGAACTTCTTTGCTTGGCAACTGAAATCCTGGCCCCAACGAAAACAACTGAATAATATTCAGAAATTGCATATCCATGACCTTACAACAAACAATATTACTTTTGGTAAAATAGCAAGATATTTGTATCAAATAACCATCCCAAAAATCAGGGCATTAACCTTCACACGCTTCCCCGTTTCGGAAGAGGGATACAAAAAAATATCATGAGTGGAAATGCTGTCTCTGTGGACAAGAGGCCATGGAAACAATAGCTCATGTCCTACATTACCGCATCTTTCAAAAGGATTCAATTTATTAACACCTAACCTAATAAAAACATCTGGGAAATACTGATCTTTTTCATGTGCAACTACTGTTATCAGATCAGTATGAAATATAGGTAGTCCACAACTTACAATCACACTTGAGCCCACAAATGTCTGCTGCTGAGACAGTTGTTCAACCAGTTTTGCCCCAGGTACGAACTTTCTTGCCACCATTGTTAAGTGAATCACTGCCGTTGCTCAGTTAAAAATATGGCTGTTATGGTCATAACTATGAGTCAATTGCCAAGTGTTTGAATTTTGATCACGCGACAATGGGGATGCTGCAACAGCCGTTAAGTGTATAAAATGGTCAGAAGCCACTGCTTCCAGTGCTGTTTAAGTCAAGAACGACCTGTAGTTTCTCTGAATGTGGCCAAATTCTGCTGTGCTGTATGTAAAATTAGGCAAACTTTAACTGCCCACTGTTAATACATCACCAATTGCAATATATTGCTGCCTTTTATTTTTATCTTTTACTATTATTGTTTAAATGCTTTTATTTGCTGGTCTGTGACCGTAATAAAATTGATAATACTTTTTTACACCATCTCTCGCCACATGAGCTATGTTCACATTATCCACACTAGTTGTGCCACTGCAAGGGTGTCTGTGAATGGGGGTCGGTCGGGAGTAGCAGGGACAAATTGACAATCGAAATCTTGCAAGCACTACACAGAAGGAAAAAGCAGTGGGGCTGTCACTGGCCTATAACACCCATCAGATTTATTCCAATGACCCCCTCACAGTCATTTCTGCTTCATTGTATTCACTGCCTACCGAAGCACATCTTGTGTTTGGGGGCGTAGGCAGAATGGATACGGGGTGCCTCGGAGGTAAAGGTTGCTCAATCCACAGCTTTTTTTGTCTTAAATAAATAACATTTCAAAGAATAAAATACAGCATAGCCAAAGTCTTTGTAAACAGTAACCATCAAATTGGTATCACACATATGTTAAAATAGAGACCAAGAACTGACCTTGAAATTTTGCTAATTTTCAAGAATTTTATTGAATGTAAATAACAAAGGCAAAATGAGTCACAGCCATCATTTTATGGGTTAATATGGAATATATAAGATCATATTTGCTGTACAGTGTTTTAAATACAATAAACCTGTCTTTAAGTCTTATAAAAAGTTAACTGTATGCAGCTGACCTCCATAAACATGGTTTTTTAAAATTATTTATAAGGTCTACACGTGATATTTGGAAAAAAAGTATATAAATAATTTGCTTTAAAAATTCAAGACTAACCAAAGACTAAAAACACACTGGCACCTCCACAATTGTGTTAAAAAAATTATGCTATCCTTAAAGACTAGATGCATTTGTATAGCAGCTCTAAAGTGACACTATGACACCTACTTCCATCAATATTCAGAGCACACTTGTATTTAATATATCCATGCTGCCACAATACTGAGTGACAATGTTTCCTAACAATATGTTCAAGAATCTCCTACTGTTATAGATATACTAAATCATAAAGCCCTTTCTGGCTTGATAAATGCTTATTGGTCAGTTGCAACGATCAACCGTAGGGCAATAATTTTGATACAATCTATTTGGTGAAGTAGCTCTTCATCGTCTGGCAGGATCAATAAAAATATTGGGAATGATTTTGAGACCTTACATCTAACCATGGTTAGTTCCAGCCATAGTTCATTGTCTTAAACTTGATGAAGATTCCAAAGATATAACAAAACTATAGCTGTCCTAAGCACACTCAAGGTGAAAGCAAGAGACATAACTGAATGAAATCTACCTGTCACATTATAAGCAAGAGTTATAGGAGGGGGTAGAAGAATGTTTTATTCATGATTTATTTGGGAATTAAATTATTACATGCTTATGATAAATTTTAAACTAAGCTTGGAAATCTATTTCCAATTACCGTATATACTCGAGTATAAGCCAACCCGAGGTCCTAATTTTACCCAGGAAAACTGGGTAAAACTGACCCGAGTATAAGCCGATCAGCGCTTATACTCGAGTCGGCTTATACTAATCAGCTGATTTTCGGGCCTAAATTGATGCCTGCGCAGCCCTTTTTGAGGGCTGAAAAACTTGGCTTATACTCGAGTATATACGGTATGCTGTCATTATTTTGACATCAATCGTTAGCCATGATCTAGGTCAGAAGTATATCTTGTTAGGCCCATACGTAGTTTCCACACCCACATACGTCAACGACAATGTGTGCAGCATAACATCATAACACAAGGTCTGCACTTTTGCAATTGCACTGCAACATTGGATGCATATCACCACCTGCCTTCTTCCCCAGCAAATGTCTATGGCTTCCACTGATACAAAATTCCATAAATATTTTTAGGGCAGCTATCGGAGAACTTCTCAAAGTTACCAGCAATAATAATGTCTGCAATTATAATCAATTAAATGTAAGTGCAAATGAAATTAAATCAGTTGTAGATTTTGCCATGGCTTGACAATTTTGGTGGACTGTGGCCCTTGAATGCAATTCTGAAAAAAAAAAACACCTGTACTTCACTTCTTTAGGTATTCAGATGTAACACTTCACCATGGTAAATGAAAACAATTTAAGGCTTACCATTATGTGTACAGAGGAACAAGACAGGTAAGCATTTGGCCTTATGTGTGTAGGTTTTTTTCAGTAAAAAAGAGGGGAATAGAAACTAGTTGTTTGTATCAAAATAGTACAGGACTCATTCCCAGACAAAATGAATAAATTATTGGTAGAAAATTTAAAAAAAACATGTATTCAGGTATTTCTTGGCTATAACCTAATCTACAGCTAAGTATGTCAGAAAGTATTAGAAATCTGTACAATTGCAGGCATGTTAATGAAGATTTAGGGGAATTCAGGGAATGCATTTACTATATGTAACGAAATCTATACATTAGGAAAGGGTATATTTATTGTTTTGACTTAGAAAAGAAAAAGTGGGAAATTTTATCCTGAGTTACAAGGCAAATCGTTTTCATATTTCTTTGTTGTAAGCTCCCATTCAAGCCCTTTAATTTGGCAGTGTAAAATAATCTGTTTTCCAAATATTTCTAGTAAAAAGAGGTGCTTGGGGAGTATAGACAAGGCAGATTCCTTTCGTAATAAGTTACCTAAAAGGAATGTAAAATGCACCTGCATAATTCATCTATCCTAATGGAAACCATAGAGATGCTCTTTTAAGATCCATTGATATAGATAGGAAATTTAGGCCATGGGTTTTAATAGTGTCTGGGCATGGCCAGTTATAATTAAAGTTATATGCAGGTACTTTCAGCCAGGAATTATTATGACAGAGATGTAATATTGGAGCGTCCACCTGGGGGTGCGATAATTTTCTGCGCAGTACGTCTTGCAATATGGTCATCTGTTTGAGATCCTAGAAGAGATATAAATAGACTTTCTACATGTAAGTTAATGAAAACATGAATTTGATCATACAGTATGCTGTTATAGTTGCAATGACATGGTGATAACAATTAAAAGCAAGTTGGGCCTGCAATGTTATATATACTCTCCCTGTGTGTGTGTATGTATATATATATGTGTGTGTGTGTGTGTGTGTGTGTGTGTGTGTATATATATATGTATGTGTGTGTACATATCATAGTTATCATATAGTAGATATGGTATACACACACACCTTATCTAGTATATGATAACTATATATGTAATTCTCCCCAAAGGAAACAATATTTAGCCAGATGTGATTTATTTCTAATTAGACTTCATAGAATTATTCTACCAAACATATTTATGCTGACAAAGGAAACTGAATAAATTAAGGCTGAAATTTGCCAAATTCATGTGAAAAGAGGTTTTTGAAAACTAGGTCTTCATATTCACATGTAAAAAGAATGCTTAAAAAAAGCCTTCAGCTTCCAGTCTTTTAATCAAATATGAGGAGCCACTAAAAGGGAGAAATTTTGTATACATTAATTTCAATAGATTTATGATTGTGCTTAACTTCCATAATTGAAATTAATAAAAAATTAAAAATGCTTAGCTAGCTGGAATGGATTCTAAGGGATTCTCAAATGCTTAGCATTTAAGTATTTAGTATCAAAAAATGAAACTTCTGGAGTATTACATGTGACTGGAGTGTAAAGTTACTATAGCCTACTGGAATGAACATCATCATCTTTATCATCACATTATGTGCCATCAAGTTGGTTTTGACTCTTAATAGCTACACAGATTTTCTCCATGATGATCTGTCTCTAACCTCATCCTTCAAATCTTATAAAAGGGCATTGATTGCTATGTTATTCGGTCTATCTTCTTTGCTGCAGATCCATTTTCTTCTTCTCTTTCCTTCCACTTTCCCAGAATTAGTCTTCTTCCAGAGAATTACTGCATGTCTTTGCAGTACAATCCTAGTCATTTGTGCTTCAAATGGGAATTCTGGGCTGACTTGTTCAATGAAACGTTTGTTTTCATGGCTGTCCATGGTATACTCATGAGCCTTCTCCAGCACTCCTGTTCAAAAGCATCAAATGCTGGATGCCCCTGTAAGTGGCGAGAAGAGCCCAGCAGCCTTAGTGAGGTTGGAGAAGCTCCCAGTGTGAAGAGAGCCGGTCCAAGAGGGCCATTTATTACCCGTAGTGGCAGATGCTCGCAACCACCTGATAGACTTAATCTATAGAAAGTGTTGGTACTGGTTCTCATCCAAATTTTTACAATGTGCTTGTGTTAATATGAAAAAGGGAAGATGTTACAGGGGTTATGTCTGCCTTGTATGTAGCTCTATTCCTTTTTAGCATTTACCTCCATTGTTTTGTGAGGCTTTCTTGCTTCTCTAGGTTTTACCTCTATCTGCCCCTCTGAGGCACTTCCTGTTCCTGTTGTGTGTGTGTGTGGTTTGTAGATTTTAATTGCACTTTCTTATTAAACTACTTGAAACAATACTCCCTCTTCTAGACCCGTGATGGCGAACCTATGGCATGCGTGCCAGAGGTGGCACGCAGAGCCCTTTCTATGGGCATGCTCAGCTCCACCATGCATGCGCATGTGCCTCCCGCCGGCCAGCTGGTCTTCGGGTCTCTGCCATGCATGCGTTGGAGGAGGGGAACATGCGCAGGGGGTGGGGCGCATGTGCAGGGGACGTGCATGCATTGCATTTTGGGAATGCGTGCTTGCGCTTTGGGCACTTGGTGCCGAAAAGGTTAGCCACCACTGTTCTAGACTCTTCAAAATCCAACTGGCTTGCCTCATTTGTAGGTATAGAGACATCATTTGAATAACTTACCAAGACTTTCATGGGTGCTCCATTAAGTGCTAATCTGCAGTATTTTTCTCAACTACTTGTTCCTTTGCAGTAATGTTGATGGTTGTTACTAAAAGGCAGATGCTATCTTTTTCTTTTAATGACCCTATAATGCAGGGCTGTCAAACACCCGGCCCATGGGCTGGATGCGTCATACGCTGGCCACGCCCAGTTTAGCAAAGGGGAAAAAAGTCCCGATATGTCACGTGATGCCACCATGATGAAGTGAGTTTGACGCACCTGCTATAATCCATTGCATCAGGGTAGAGTTGAGACAACTGAATGGACCTGAGCATTTACTGGCTGGATGCCTTCCTGATGCCTACATGGAGCTCACAGCAGATATTTTTCTTTTGTGCCCAGAGAGAGAAATATCCA
>JANHJO010005099.1:94592-105093 GCA_032468235.1 Pseudoxyrhopus heterurus | reverse complement strand
GGAGGAAGGAACTATCCTGCAAAAAGTACAGTGATAGCTTACTTCTTTATTATTGAAGAATTAGCTAACACAGTAAAAATCTTCCAAAATAATTACATTAACTGACATACACTACTAAAATGAAACCTAACTTTCATATAGCATTAAAATATTCTGCATCAAGCAGCACATATTCAATATAGAAGATCAGTTATTTCAAATACTATTTTTTTTAGTCTTTTTATGCAGCAGGACAATGAATTTCAGAAGTCCTATATTAAAGGAATATAGGAAAACAAAATCAGACCATCCGGATTATGATTGTCTGTACTAGGCAGTGGCAACCTGTTAGTGACCAAAGGGATTGGGGGACAGACAAGGCAATAATGAGAAGCTAGGTTTTTTTTTTCTCCTAGATTGGGAAAGGGGATGATGGAATTTTCTTTTTAAACTATTAAATCTAATTTAGGATTTATGCTTTCATTTGTTTTCCACCCAAGGGAACAGAACTGTCGCCAATTTCTGCTTGTGGTTAGAAAGGGCCATATGATAGGATTTAAGGGCCAAATGTAGCTCAGAGAGCTTAAAATGCGTATGGCTGATTTTCTTGATAATGATTTTCCAAATAGCAGCTTTTCTTACATTTATGTTTGTGGGCACTGATTCTGTGACCCTTTACAATACATCCAAAAAAATCTGCCAAAAATTACTTCGTTAATTGAGGTGCTACCTAGGATAATAAATAAATAAAATATATTTTAGCACTCTTGCTCAGAAATGAATATTTTATGGCTTAAATGCAATGTAACAGATTCAGACATTATTCAAATTTTATTATTAATGTTAAAGAAATACCCGTAGCGCTGTGATTCTAAATGGATCCCGAAGTCGTCCATCTTCATCTTTCAAGTTATAACCTTCAGCTCTTTTATCCCTTTCACTGATTTTCCATAATTTAATAGTTTTATCTGAAAGGAGCAAGATTTCAAGCTAATAATACATTACTAAAAATATCTGAATGCATCACTTATTATTCACTTCTTAGAAATAACACAGTATTTTACAATCTGGAGCAAGTGCCTCTTGCCTCTTCCCCAAATTTAGGGGTGAGATGTTTCCTTTTCTGCAGGACTGCCACATATACTTTGCACTCTTTGAGAACTTGTGAGGGGCTTGGGGCAGGGCTTTCTATTGCAAACTTGACAGAGTGCTTGGATTCCAGTCCAACATTTATTTTAGATTTGATGATAAAAATAGAGGACATTGAAGCTTTGCTTACAATCTGTGCATAACTGTATTTCGACAGTGATTAACCATACATTTGCAAGCACATGTTTATAGCTATACAAGTTATTTATTTGTTAAGTGAAATCTGTAACTCTGCTTTTGTCCAGAATTATGGCATACGATATTGGCTAAATAAAATAACTAAACTGTTTAGTTTGATAAATTGGGTAGGAATTAGCAACATACATACAATTTCAAGTGCAGCAGGGGACAGACAATTCCTGGAAAACAGGGCTATCAATAGGCACTAATCTCTGCACAAACAGTGTAATTTAAAGGACAGCTGCCAGAGAACAACAGGGGAAAAGGGCTTCAGGTAATCCTCGACTTTCAACCATTTGTTGCCCTGTGATGCATTATTTCATTCAACTGAAGGTTAGAGACGACAGTTTTATGCAGAGATGAATGGTATATACCATTTTCAATCTTTTGGCGCCATTTTGTGGCTAAAGAGGACGATGGGGAAGAATGCCTCTGGCAGAGCAAAAGGAATCATGTGCAATTAAACCATACAGGCTAGTGCTAAGGTAACTGAACAAGTGGCAGCATAGCTGTTAAGTTAGAAGCTTCAAGCAAAGCCAGGTGGGCTCCTGGCCACACTTTGAATGGAAATTAAATTGATGAACTAGCAACCACAAATACCAGAAAAATGTCAGGGGTTCCAGAATAAGTTGTAGGTGACATGCAGCTAGAATATCCATCATCTCCAGTACCACGCCAATTAAATGATAAAAATTCTGCAATAGTATAAGGCAGGGGTGTCAAACTCGATTTCCATTGAGGGCTGCATCAGGGTTGTGTTTGACCTTGGGGGGCCGGGGAGGAGGGCATCGCCAGCTCGATGTCACTCATCAAGGCAACATTTTCAGCCTCAACGGCCTCCTGCAACCCTCTGCCAGTGAAAATGGAATCTGGGAGGGCTGCACGCAGTCTCCCCAAGTCCGTTTTTGCTTGCAGAAGGCTGGAGGCCGTCACGCACTGCCTCCCCGAGCTCCATTTTTGCTGGCAGAGGCACCGCGGACCAGTCCTTTGTTGTTGCCAGGGCAGGCCAGCAGGCCAGATCCAAGCACCACATGGGCCGGATCCAGCCCGCAGGCCTTGAGTTTGACACTCCTGGTAAAAAGTGAAGAATTTTGATACAGCAGAGACGCACAAAACAGCACTAGTTGTGAATATGAAATGGAATGATCCTACAATAGAGGATTGGAACTCATAAGCATCAGAGACGCTATAGGAGCATTACAGCAAGTTACAAATGGAGCACATGACATACCTCGCCTCATACTGGGCTGATCCAGTAACAGCAGTATGAGAAGGAATTCAGCATCAGTCAAAGATGCTCACATGGGGTGAACGGAGGAGGCAAGTTGTGGTCAAGGGACTGAGTGACCCCAACTACACCAACTCTCTGGTTACCTCCCCCCACTGTAGGTAAGGCCATACATGGCACAAACTGAACACTCTCTAGCACCATACAACATTAGGGAGGATAGAGATGAGGCCCTGGTAACCCATGTCCTCACAAAGACTTTTTCTTTGCACCTAAACATTATGGATGGAGGGGGTATTAGATTACCAAAAACATAAATAATAAAGGTTTGCTCAATCTCATCCTTTCTCCTGCAATACTCAAATGATGGTCAAAATATACTAGGAGCTACAAAGAATGCTTTGGTTTGTGTTATTTGTAGGAGTATGTATTCCATTAATGCTGTGGTGCTTTGTTTAAGGGCAGAAGCTTTTTAAAGATACGCTTGTAATCTGTTTTAAACGTGGGGCATATGTTTCTAGATTTCCTTAATAATTTTATACAACGTGACTTTTTTCTGTGAAACATATTAATGGGTTTCCTTCTTAGGTGTGGATTTGTGAATAAAGAGAACTTAAAGATAATTTTTATTACAGGGTATATACTTTATCATTCATTTCTTTTCTGTAAAATAGACATTTTGTTGTGAAGATTTGAAATTTCAAATTTAGATAATTCACTTCTGCTTTTGCTGAGAGGATGCTATTTGGTACAGAAATGAAATTGTTACAAGGGACAATGGGCTTCTGAGAAAAAGAATAAAACAGATTAGCTTGAAAGAAGTTTTTTAGTTGCTTTCTTTCAAATTCCATGGCTTGGGAAGTGCACAAAACCAAAACAATGTAGCTATCGGAATAATTTAAGCACATATGGAAATTTGACTGGGAGCAAGATACTTCATGAACCATTAAGGAAAAAATAAAAGCCGATAGTCAAGAACAGCCCACAAGGAATATGTTTATTTTCAACATGTTATTCTGAATGTTTAAGGACAGTAGAAAAATCTAGAATTCAAACTGGTAGGTCCATCAAACATTAACCTGATGTTCTATTTATGCTTACAGTCATTTATTGGGACACATGCTCTATTGAACGCTTATGAGCAGATACAAATATATGTTAATTACAATTACATTAGAAATTCAAAAATGAGGAAGTACTAATATGGAAGTCATCACATGCAATTAAAGCATCTACAGCACTATTATGTAAAGAAAATATATTTACCATTTGTAGATAATAAGAAGTGAGCAGCATTCTGTTGTGGTAACCACCTAATTTTATTAATTTTTTCCTCAATTTCTAGACTTTTCAAGTAGTCAAACTCAGGTTCATGACTCTGAAAGGTACTGTAAACATTATATTCTCCCCTTGAATGAGGACGGCTTTTATTCTGCAAGGAAACAAATGTGTGAACAGGAAAAAAATAGTATACATTCTAATGAATTAAACATTATAATGAATCAGATGGAGCAAAAACTCCAATTCTTAATTTCTATATTATAAACAGATAAATTGGGGGTGGGGAACTGAAAGCTTTTCTAGTTATCACTGAACCACAATATCACCACAGTCTGTAGTGATTGCAAATATTGTCAAAACAATATTTCAGCAACATCTGGATGACATTTTTTTTAATCCTGTAATAAAGATGGCTCCAGTGAGGTGCAAAGGAAAGTTTTCTTGTATGACACAGAGGCAAAGGCAAAGGCATGCATAATAAATGTCACAATCATGTGACATTATAGAAGATCCTTGTGCATGCTTATTCTTTACAACATTTCTTGCAACATATGACATAGGAAGTCTATTCGCATGCTTATTCTTTAACATATTTTTAATTACTCTATTATTCCCAGTCTTCTATTTACAATTAAAACACAAATTCTATGTATGCAATATCTGTTTAAAAAGAATAATCTGAAAAATAATTATGTATAAAAGATGTTCATAGAAAAAATGTTACTGGTTTGCCTAGATCATTATAAATTTAAATTTTAAATAAAAATACCTTTAAAAATTTTAAAGATATGTGTCAGCATAAACAATGACATTTGATTATGATGTAACATCATTACATTATAAAACAGTTTGAAACACTTTTCCACTGACCTCTGGTTCCCTTTGAAATATAACCACTCTGCCACCTTTGTCTCCTGTTGCCAGAAGATCTCCAGAGTAATTAAATTCAACCGTTGAGATAATATCAGCTGTAAAAATAAAATATAGATCATTTTATAATTTATAATCAAGGACAAACTAATATATTACAACCATTCTACACTGTTATGAAAGAAAATCAATTATTTTCTTAACTTTTTTCAAACGCTGATCTTCTTGTTATTACCAGTCCTTTGTCATGGACAGACTTCTTGGTGACTCTGGAGTTTCCATGGTTCTCTACATTCATGTTTAGTCACTCCCAACTGGGGTTAAATATCTTTTGTCAATGAGTTTTATTGCTGTAGCCCAAGAACTGCCTTTGTAGTTTTTGACAATGAGGGATGCAATATCCAATTTGGTTGCCATGTGTATCGACTTTTAGCTGCTCTGTTAAAATGGACAACTTTTAAAATAAGCACACGGGCTTATTTTTAGGGAGGTCTTATTTTTTTTTTAAGTGAAGGAGGCGGTGAGCATGGGGGCCTACGGGAGTGGGAGTGCAGCTACCATTGGCCTCGCTCTCTCCATCCCACTGTCTGCTTGCCCACGGCTGCAACGGGCCAAGCTCTTCGCATGCCCCAGCCTCCACCCGCCCTGCCTGTTGGCCCAGCTGCTGCTGGGACACTTATCGGCTGCGGCGCCTCATGGGGGCTCTTTGCCCTCCTGGTAGGGCAGGTGGAGACTGAGGCATGCCGAGAGTTTGACCCTGACTGAGGCCGTGGGCAAGCAGACAGTGAGACGGAGAGGGCAAGGCCAGTGGTAGCTGCCCAAACACTTTTCACACAGAGGGAGGTGAAGCTGTGTCTGCTTGCAAAGAGAACGCTTTGAAATGGAGCTAATTTGCTCCATTCTCAAGCACCCCACAGGTGACCAAACACTTTTGCAAGCAGACAAAGCTTCTCTCCCTCTGGGCAAAAAGTGTGCAGCAGACCAGGTGGAGGCAGAGGCGATCCCAACACGCCACCCACTCCAACCCCACCATCTATTGGCTTGCCTGTGGCCACGTCGAACACACGCCTACGCGGGCTATCAGGATCGCCTGCCTCCCCCATCCCCCACCTGGTGCCGCCACCGCGCAAGCCTCAGGCAAGCCTCCCGTGAATCAGGCAGCTGCGCAGCATGTCCGGATCGCCTGTCTTCCTCCTCGCCTCCATGCTTGGAGTTATCTGTATTTGCGCTGTGCCAAGGGGCCAATGGGTTGCAGCTGCTACCGGATACCGTTGACCCCGGTGCGCTCACCGCCTCTTGTGCTGGCCACGCCCATTCCCTGGGCTGATATTTGGAGTATGGCTTGTATTAGGCCCACCCCAAAAAATCAGGCTGAGGCTTGTTTTTGGGGTGGGTATTATTTTTGGGGAAACACAGTATTTAGTATTGTTCACATGCCTTTATATATTTATGTAATTTGTATACCAGTGATTGCATGACTTCTGCAGATGTCATACGCTAAATAAACAAATAAAACTCTCCATTGGATCATTGCAGGAATTGTACATGGGGCTGCCTTGAACACCAGAAAATTGGTCTAGAATACAGCAATACAGGTAATTATAGTACTTTTTGCTATGCTCACATAATACCATTCCTCAACATGCTGTATTGGCTAGCAGCTTCTGGGTATAAATCAAAATGATAGTTATCACCTTTAAACCCCTACTTGAGGGACCACCTTCTTTTCAGGCTATCTGACAGGAAAGGTGCTACCTGAGTTCCTTCACTCAAACAATGCCATCTTTGGATGCCTAAGGCCTGCTTTCTACATAGTGGAACCTATTTTATGGAACCATCTTTGTTTCAACATATGACTGGTCCCAATTCTGCCAGCTATTAGAAAGGATGTGAGGATCAGAGCTGAAGAAGCTTCTTAGATGAGAAGCGAAACGTCTTCAGAGAAAACAAAAAAGTCCAGTTTCTTCTTGAAAAAGCACCTTTGGGACAACTATGACCTGGATGACTGAGAATCTCCATAGACACTGTGAGGATCTGGTTTTTTCCGTGAATGTGTTGTTGTATGTTGGGGCCTTACTGGATGATGGTTGTATTTCTGTCTGGATTCCTATTTTATTACTATTTTTCTATTTATGAATTGTTTGCCTTTTTTTTGTAAGGTTTTGTTGACCTTTCTGTAAGTTGCCTAGAATCACCTCGATTTGATCACTTATTTAAGTCTTATTTTTACTCGAGAGTAATAGCATATAATAAAGTAGTTTTTCATTAAAAAATTAAAAGTATTCAAGAACTTTTAACCTGAAACGCTATTCACTTGTAGATTTTGTAAAGTTGAAATGTTAGCTATATTTTCAGTAAGTGCTTTCTATTTTACTAAATCTATGTCATGGGTTTTTTTTAAAACAGTAGATTTAAAAAAATAAATCTACTTAATGGTATATAGAAGAATGGATTTAACGATTAACAGTTTCACTAGAATTGTAATATTGTTACAACACTGAGTGCTTAGAAAAAAAATCTTTAATGCTCATTGAGAAAGAATTATAGCAGAAAAGATCCTGATGAACTTAATGCTTTGACTGTTATAGAGCAAACAAAATGAAAGGGGGGGAGGGGGAGAACCCACATATACACACACAGATGGCAGCATCACAAAGATGCTTACGTTATTTTTATAATTTAGCGAGAGAAAGCATATAATCAGATTAAGGGAACTAAAAGAAATGATAATGTAACATTATTTTACTGCTATAAGGGAAAAAAATTTAAAAGCACTACAAATGTCTTCCTTGTTTGACTGGTGCTTTGTTTAAATCCTCTAAAATCTTCACGTACGAAAATTTTTAAGGAAAAAGAAAAAAAAATCTATTCTCAATCTCTAATCAGTTCTGCTGCTGCCCTAGCATTTAAGGTTTTTGTTGATTATTATTAACCCATTATTCTTGGTTATTATTAGCCAAAAGGCTAAAAATATTAGAACTGTCAATATAACAGTGATCCTACTTATCTAACAGAATATAATAAAGAAATAGGGTGAGAGGTGGAGGAAGGGATTATACACAGAGATTAGATAATGTTCAAGGATTTTATAGTTATGATTTTGCTTCCTGATTGGCCTTGAATTTTTTCCTTCCCCATAGTCAATTTCCGGCTCTAAACCTTAACATAGCAACTCCTTAATCTATCTTTACTACTTCTCAGATAAAGTAAGGTCAAAACTAGCACAATCAAAATGCAAAATTGTTTACTTCACAGAAAATGTTATGCTTTATTATCACAAAGAAAAGCACAACAAAAAGAAAAGCATTTTACAATGACAATTAAATCCAAGAAAGACTTAATATCAAAAATATTGAAATTCTATAGACATCCTGGATTTGTGAAATAAATGCTTGATTGTTTTAGAAAGACAGCAATATTAACTGCAGATATAGTAATAATTTATGCCAAGCATAAATCATCATGTTGTATCTATAGCAAGGATCTAGACAGCTAGATATACTAGAAGGCTTATATTGAATGACTATAGAAAGATAAAGGATTGCAAGAAGAAAAAAAAGAAAACCTTCCCCTCCCCTCAGGCTTTCTATCTTTAGATATCCTTCTTTTAAATAGCAACCAATACAACCAATGGAGCATCTGGGTAGCAAACTTGCGACCATCTCACAGTTATCTGAATTTTGGCAGCCCAGATAAAGTAGCCTTTTAATTAAAGGGAAAATGATGCCACCGAGGGGGTATCATTATTACAGAACTATTACCAAGTTCACCCAGAAAATGGTAAACGTATGAAAAATGTATCTCCACTGGTTCTGTGTTTTGCGTAACAGGCTCTCAGAATGGATTCACATTATGCTATCCTGTTTGAACAATCCCCATCTTTGCTGCTTCACTAGTTTCAGTTAATGACTAGCTCTTACCATTTGACAGCTTATTCAGACACACTATTTCTCTTTTCTTACCCATCTTATCAAGATGTTTAGTTAACAGTATTTATAAATTTCCCAGACCATATGACTCTGGATAACAAACAAACAGCAAACCAAAATAGAATGAGTATGTCCTATGCCGTAAAAAATTCAACCAAATTATGGCAAGAAATCAAGAGGCTTATACTTCTGGGGATGTTTAGACCAGTGTTTCCCAACCTTGTTAATTTAAGATTTGTGGACTTTAATTCCCTCCTGGCCAAAATTCCTGGCCAAAATGAGAAATCCTGATTAAGGTTTGGATAGAGCAGAAACACTAACCACAATACATCGGAAACAAAAAAACCACTTCCCATTTGCTAAGTCATACTTACAATCAGTAATTTAACATATAATCATGTTTTTATATTGTGGCTTATGACCTTAACAGAAACCAAAGTTTATTCAGTGACTTTATTCATATAATCTGTAAACAAGCCACTCCAAATTATAACTTATTTGTTTAGAAAGACGGAGGGAAGGAGAGAGGGAAAACGTTCTCCTTTAGTTTTGTATCCAATCTAATCAGTAAATATGTTGATATATCAAAATTACCTCCATTTACTGAGGAAATCAACTATCCCAATTATTGTTGACGATAAGATCTTGCTCTTTTTCTTGCTCTTTCTTTTAACCTTTTTTTAAGCATTAAAGATGTATGGTTTTTTTTGGGGTGAATCATCTGAATATCTGCAACTATCTCTATAACGGTTTTCTTCATCATATTCTATTTACTTTTTCGCATCCTCATAGGGTAAGGATAGGATAAAATTTCTGCCTCCTTGCTCTATATTTGTGGTCTGCATGTCCCAAAGACTTCAGGAAGTGAAAGTAAGTGTCCTAGGTAAAAGAGTATTAATAGATCACTCTCCCAATAGAATGATTCTTAAATGTAAGGAACTGGAGAAATTGCCAAGAACAGAATAACGCTGGTGAAAAGAGCTAAATCTTAGATCAACTGTCATTAAGGTAATTTTCAAACTCCTGTAAATAACAAACTTAAAAGATAAAATGAATGGACTACACATTAAAGTCTTAGGCATCTGAAAATTGAAATGGACTTGAATAGGACACCTTGAATAAGATCACATCTCAGGGTACAGTGAAAGTATACAAAACAAACAAAAAATAGAAAGTAGTGTGGAAAAACATAAATTTACCTTTCACCCTTCTTTCTATCAAGTAACTACGGTACAATCTTTATCTTTTCCACATTCTCTTCATTCTTTAACTTCCAAAACATCCAATTTGATCTATTCTTGTATCAACAAAAATTCATGTAAGGTTTCCAGTTTTTCAAAGCAGACTTTGTTTTTTCCTCTAGACCAAATTGGTCAGAGTACAGGTAATCTTTTACTTACAACAGTTCATTTAGTGACCGTTTGAAGTTACAACAGCACCGAAAAAAGTGACTTAGGATTATTTTTCACACTTAAAATGGTTGCAGCATCCCCATGGTCATGTGATTTACATTCGGATGCTTGAAAACTGGTTCATATTTATAATGGATGCAGTGTCCCAGGGTCATGTGATCCCTTTTTGCAACCTTTTGACAAGTGAAGTCAATGCAGAAGCCTGATTCACTTAACATCCGTGCTATTAATTTAAGAACTGCAGTGATTCATTTAACAAATGTGGCACTCACTTAACAAATTTCTCACTAAGCAACATAAATTTTGGGCTCAATTGATCGTAAGTTGAGGATTACCTGTAATGTGTACTTTTTAAAACAATAAATAAATACTGGAGGGCTGTTCTAAACTCATACCAGACATGGAGCTGCTGTGGCTCACTGGTTAAAAGCAGTACTGCAGTCTACTCTGCAGACTTTCAGATCAGCAGTTTG
>JANHJO010005097.1:68577-82922 GCA_032468235.1 Pseudoxyrhopus heterurus | reverse complement strand
GATAGATAGATAGATAGATAGATAGATAGATAGATAGATAGATAGATAGATAGATAGATAGATAGATAGATCAGTATGTGCCTTTCAGATTCAATTGTTAGGCAATTTGTTGTTAAACCTGAGAAAGGGAAATGTGCATCTAGATTCCTTGCCCAACACATAAATTGATATCCAAATTTAAGAGGTCAAAAGGAGTGTTTCATTCTGAAAATATACTCAGTCAGCAATAGAGTCCTTCGGGAGTTGGGCGGCATACAAATATAATAAAATAAATAAATAAATATTCATAGTACTTTTGTTAAACAGATATTGCAGGGTTGATAATGTTATCGTAAATGCATTTTGTTAAAAGAATATAAGGCAATTATGTCATCTTAGTGATTCTGATTATTTTATTTACGCCTGGTCCACTAGATCTGCATTAATTATATTTTCTCTTGCTGCGATATAAAATAAAAACTTGAAAAACAAAAGCATGGTCAAAGAGCTTTCTTTAAGCAGCTCTCTTCAAATTCCTCTTTGGTAATTCTTGAGGCAATAGAGGTACAAGCATCCCAGAAACTGCATGACTGAAATTCTAGATTTAGATGTTTACAAGTTTATACAATTCAAACTGGATACAGTTCAAGATCAAGTCTGACTGCAAAATTATTTTTTTTATACAATTCTCTGGCAACTGTTGTCTCATCTCATATCCTGACAGCATATCATGTTTTTCCTTTTCTCCTTTCGTCTAGTTTGCAGTACCCCTCCTGTCAATATGAAAGTGAAACTCGTTAACAGAACAGCCTTGCTGGTGACCTGGAATCAACCAGAGATTGTCTACCATCCACCCATTATGAACTATATGATTTCCTACAGTTGGAGTAAAAATGAAGATGAAAAGGAGAAGACGTTCACTAAAGACAGTGACAAGGACCTGGTAAAGCTACAGCCATCTGACGTTGCCATTAGTGTTAAGATATAACCTCACTTTCTCTGCCCTCAGTTGAAATTATGAATATAAAATGTCTAGGGGCTTGAGCTGATTTTCAAATTTGCATGGAGTTCTGTTAACCCATTTCATAATAAGAAACCACCTTAATATCATTCTTTCTATGAATGGTTTAGCGTACAGAGTATTGTATATCAGGAAAATTCAAAGAAGTTGCCCCTTAGGAATCTAGTTTGGATGGTTGTACTAAAGTCTGTGTTTTCTTCCTACACTTTACCTGGAATGCCCATCTGAGATTTCCTTAAAGGGAAACTAATGGTCTGACAAATTATTGGCAGTACCCTAAGACTGTTCCTGTTTACAGAATCATCTGCAGCTAGGACCTGGGAGGCATTGGCTTAAGAGGAAGCCTATTCTTTGCCTTCTGAGCATAGTGATTGTGTAATGAAGAAGCAGCTAAGATTAAACAAGAAACATCAGCACAGCTCATGGAAATCCTTGTGTAGTTGGAATATTAACCCAGAGACAAGCGACAATTACCAAAGTCCTTGAAATTCCACACGTAAAGAAGGAGAATAATGTAATCAGTTGTTGTGTGTGTACATAAAAATGCAGCCACAGTGAGTTAAATTCCTAATGATAGTTATCTTTTCTCCTTTGTGAATACATCCTTCTTGGGTGCCATTCGATCAGTTTTAGAATAATATGTCTCTTATTCTTTCTTAGATTAAGGCTCTTTTATACTTAATTTTTTCATTTATGCTTTCAATTTCCCCCACTGGAAGTTTCACTCACCCCCCACTCATCATTTGTTTGGTATTCAACATGCAAGCTAGATATTGGTGGTGTTGGCTAACCTTTCCAGCCGAAACAAAGGGTCACGTGTTAAATCAGGTGGTTTGTTTGGTACTCATTGTTTTTAATACTCATTGTGCCTCCGAGAACCAATTAATGATGAGTACTGAGGTACCACTGTATATGGGGACAGGTATTTGCCTACTACCTCTTCTTTCATCAGCAGTTGCCCTTATAATATTATGAAATCTGGCTAACTTGGCTTGAATCATGATTCAAATCATTTTATCTCCAATTTCATTGGGGAGGGTGTTTGCTTATTTTACAGAAGGGATAATGCTTCTTCCTGCCCAAAGTGTGACATTGCATTGATTTTCTCTATCCTTTTGGCACCATTCCTTTGCTGTGGACTTTCTCTCTATTCAAATAAATTTGCCATTCCCATAAAATGTATTCTAAGTATATTCTTTTATGTTTTACAGACTGATCATTCAACATCCTGTTGGGAGGGATAAAACTGAATAACATCTATTTTTTTTAAACAGAAAGCCATCATTAGCCATGTCTCACCTGACATCCTTTATCTGTTCAGAGTCCAAGCAGTTTGCCGAAATGACATGCGCAGTGATTTTAGCCAGACAATGCTCTTTCAAGGTAACACCATCCAAATTTCTTATACCTCTGTAACGTTCTCTCAGCCAACAAAAGTATGTAAAGGGGGGGGGGGGAATATAAGTTTGCAAGCAGCTGTAGGATTTAGGAACTGCTCTTACCTCCAACTGTGCTTACATCTACTCAAGGGAAGTAGAAACATAGCTTAAAGGAGAAAACTTTGCTTATTTAAGTTATAGTATCACAAGCTTGCAAGATACTGAATTTCCTTCCAACTTGGACTCTCATTGCTACTGAAACAGAAGTGAGCAGTAATCATCATTGTTGGCTACCCATGTACACTGAGAGTTTGGAGACAGTGTGCATTTGCAGCCATTGCTTCCTGTAGTTCGGTGGCCTGAGTAAAGATGTATTTTTACATTAAATTATCTCTGTGCTTGAGGATCATCTCAGTAGGGAGGAATTCCTTGCTCTACATTCCCTAAGCTGTATTTGCATCCTGTATGTGATCTTGCTTAACCACAGCACTACCATTAAGTTAAATACCTTTAGCTATATTAGCCTTTTTATAGCTCAATGTCACTGAGGACTCACGATAGAGGAGATGCTACATGAATTCTAACAAGCACAGACTGAGGAAGCAGCAAAAGTCTAATTTCCCAGGAGATTTATAGAGGGATATGTAGCCATCTTGAAAAGGTGCTTCTGGAAGGCAAGGATTTTTTTTAACGATAGAAAGTTGAAAAACAAAAATCATTAGAGGATTCCATGTATACATCGAAATACCTTGGTGTGCATGGAGGTTTTTGGATCTTATTCAGAAGCCCCCAAAAGAAGCAAAGTTCAAGTTCCCACAGATAGAAAGTACTTTGGGCCACTCATTATCTCTCAGGCCAACTCGCTTCGCGCTGTTACTGTATGAATATACTATGAGGGAAAGGTACCTCATAGAGAAAAGGTGGATGTAACAAATACATAAATTCTGATTTTTCTGATTTTTTTTTTTTCGTCTGTGTCTGAGTGAAGCAGACAGCAGAATTGATGTTCCAACTGTTCTTTTACCGAGGACGTGAATAGCTTTGATGGATTTTTGTCACATACCAAGTCTATCTAAGTAGTTTAATAGGTTTGAAATAAATGGGCCTGTCATACTGAAAAACAGGGAACTGTTAGCTTGGAAGAGGAAAGAAGGATTCCTTTGGTACAGAATTACATCAATTAATCCTTGTTCTTTCCTTTGGACTTTCTACCATGTTAAAAAAAGCACCACACAAGATTCTTCAGCCCCGTTTTTTAATGGGGACTGGTAGTAATCTAGGCCTAGCACAGCTGCTTTTATTGAGAATTAAAAGTATCTAAATCAGGAAGGATAACGTTTTGTTTTCGTCGGTGTTTATGATACTGAAGCCATGGGAAGTCATACTGGTCAAGGTTGACCGTTCAATTTTAATTCCAGAAACAGTAGTTTGAAGACTAATCTGGGTCTCTAACAACATCTTCTAGTTACCTAATAATAACAGAAACCTGTAATTTCTGTTGCTCCCAATTGTCTGTCTGTCTGTTTGTTTATTTATTTATTTAATCTTGTTTATGTAAAAAAGCACAGTTAAAATTTTAGAATTTATAAATTATGTCTTATAATTTTATTTTGTTTATATGGAAACCGTTTGATGTAGTGAACCATCCATTATATTGTAGGCATCAAAAGGTAGCGTCTCCTATCTGGTTTTACAGCCTGCTTAGTTTAACAAGTAGCACGGTACCACATTCATTAAGATTTCTTTCATGACACTTATCTAAAATTGTCTCACTGTGTGTTTTGTATAGTTAATTGGCACTCAGATTTAAATAGCAAGGCACCAGTTTATTTTAAAGCCGATTTCCGCAATCTATGGCCTCCTTATCTGTTTAGGAGTGCAGCTTCCTAAGTTCCAAATATATCTAGAGGTTGGGAAAGTCTGCTATGGAAATTATATGCTGGTAGAGAAATAAAGGACGTTAGAATTAACTGGAAGGTGTTTTGGTTGAGGATAAAAAAATCCAGTTATATGGATTTATGAGTTTTAGAAATATAAGTACGGGGAAAGCAAACTTTAAAAAAAATACTTCACAGATCAGTTAAGAATCATTTATTTGTACTACTACTGTTGTCCTTCAGTATGAGTAGTTCTAATATTTAACAGTCTCAATGGGGTTTTTAAAGCTCTGAGAGCACCAAGGATCCCACAGTTCAATCCTGAGCTACAAATGCACTGTCTTCTCTTGATTTTTAATTTCTTTATCGTCAATTCTAAATTAATGTTTTGTAAATACTTTATGGTTATTTATCAAACCTTCTTTTCTCTTCCCCTCCCTCCTTCCAGATAACACAACTCGAATTTTTGAGGGGACCAGAATAGTAAAAACAGGAGTGGTAAGTGAGATGGATCACTAAAATGATTTTAAAGCATTTATAACATCTTCTCCAGCAGGTGGCAGCACAGCGTAATAAATCTCTCATTAAATGTGGCTTCCTGATTGGAATTACAATTCCCAAATTTTTGGAATCAACACCGGTTGATTAGGATTAGGTCTGCAAGATCACACATGTTGGAACCATTGTGCTCTGAGAATTAATGTTTTATAAAAAAATAAATTTTGTAAGCCAACGATTGCCCTGCAGAACATTACACTACGTTCAGGTAATTGTCGGTGGACTAAATTAGCAGGCAGATAATTTGGTGACTAATTTTGCTCGATTCTGTTTGGAACCCCAAATTATGCTGAGCTTTTGTGACAAAAAATGTTTGATCTGTCTTGTCCAGTCTCATGCCCTCCAGATGTGTTGAGGAGACAGTTCCCCATACCACTGCCTATGCTAGCTAGGAATTGCACCCTATCATGTGGAGGTCATCTAGAAGTTTCCTTACGTTTCTCTGAAGGAACCAGAGTTATATATTCAATGTATCTTCTTCTATGTTCCAAGAGAGTAGAATTGAGGTTGAGAGAAGATAACGCAACAACAGGAACCTCTGGAGAATGTGTATGTGTGTATATGTGTTTATGTGCATATTTATATCTCAGAAGTGATCACATTTAAGTGTAAAGCATGTTCATAACATTCCGGTCTAAATTGCTCGTCTGACTGATCCTTCTAGTTACTGTTTGGCTTTTACCATGTTAGTTATTTATGACTATCCATTCTGTACCAATAGATTGAGCAAATCTAGTCATTAACATACATATTAATTTGTGTAAAAAATTAACGCGAACAGTGATTTAGTTTTGATATTATCCTACAAGGTCATTACTTAGCTTATCTATTTTGAAATATAATTGTGATAGCATGCTTTCAAGGTACTTACCATGGATTATATAGCCTCATTTAATCACTCTTTTTATAAACTCAATTAAGATGGGCAAAGCATTGTGAAAAGATGGATCTTTTCTCATTAGGCTATGTTTATGCCATGATTAGGGACATTGGAATTCCTTTAAGATTAATTTAAATAACCTGAAGGTTTATTCTTATTTAAATTCATCCCAAACTGCCCGTATTGAAGCTGTAAATGTATGCAATTCACAGACAAGCACATATTTCATGCTGGCAATAGATAACACTCTGAGAGGCAGTTTTGTAGGACACACTTCCCCTGTCTGGTACTACCCAAATTTACCGGTAGTCCTCGACTTATGACCACAGTTGGGTCCAGAAAATTCACCGTTTAGTGAAGCACCACGTGACCGCACTCAATTCTATAACATTTTTGTCATGGTCATTAAGTGAATCATTGTGGTCATTAAGCAGGACATCACTCGACTGTGACATGTAACCTTCCCTACCACTTCCCAATTGATTTTAATTTTGGAAGCTGACTGGGAAGGTCCCAGTTGATGACCCACATGACTGCAGGACAGTGCAGCCGTTGTAAGTGAGAGCTGGTTGCCAAGTACCAGGATTGCAATCCACCTGAGCACAACGACACTGCAATGGTCGTAAGGGTGAAGACTAGTCATAAGTCGCTTTTTCCAGAGCCATCATAACTTCAAATGGTTGCTAGATGAATGGTCATAAGTTGAGAACTATCTGTAATGGGCCCACAGTAGTCAGGGTTTCCGGCCGGTCTAGGCCGCATCTTAAACAATAGAGAATTTTCAGTTTGGAGTTCTACTGCTACAACATATCTAAATAATTTCTTTATTATGGTATATAAAGTTATAGCCGTACAGATTGTTGAGTGAAATAGATTTGGAGATCTGTTATAGTTTGTGTAAATGAGTTTGACGATAACAAAGTTAATTTTAATAATTCTCCCTCCCCATTCTCTATTATTTCTTTTTTTTAAATGTCTACAGGCCATTCTTTTAAAAAGTCAAGGTTTTTTTAGTGAATTGCAGTATATTAAATAAAAATAATAACAGAGAACATGCTGCCACAATCTTAATTTGATAGAATAATCCAGTGATGTCAAATCTTCTTCTTGTCGTGTTCCAGATCGTGTGTGCGCATGCGCTCCCGCGTGCCCCCACCCACAATACAATGTGCCCCTCCCCCTGCGCATGTGCAGGGGGGCATGGGGCGATCACCCCCCCGTGCATGTGTGCGCCCCCGCCCCGTTTTTAGCTCAAAAAAAGCATGAAAAACAGTTTTTCGAGCTTTTTTTTGAGCTAAAAACTTGGGGTCACACGCGCATGTGCAGTGGAGCTGGCTGGGCGACAGCTGGCACGCCTGGCGACATGGCTCCGCATGTCATTTTGGGCACGTGTGCCATAGGTTCATCATCACAGGTATAATCCATTTCCTACTTTGGAGCTGCATCAACTTCCTATAGATAATTTGACTCCTCTTTAATTGGGAGCTATCAACACACCAAAATATATACCAAAAGCTACGATACATGAAAATATTTCAGTGAAAATCCAAGGCAACTTGAAGAAAACTCTTAAGCTATTAATATTATCAACTGCATACCTTTTAAGGAGGCGTTTATTCAATTACTGTATCCTAAAACATACTTTGCTTGGGAAAAAGAGAAAAACGCAATCCCTCCCTCCCACACATGCTTTATAAACGTATTTTACAAAATGGAACACAAATGTAAGCCATCCTATAATAACAGAAGATAATGTAACATTATGTAATTTAAAAAGTAGTTCAGATTTGGCAAAAGATATTCATGTACAATCAGTCTAAAATGATGTTCTTAGGTCCCATACATTTCTAGATGTCAGCATGTTTTCCTTAAGTGAGTGGATCATAGTTGCATTATTGAAGTAGAAGAATGACAGGCTCCCTTAAATACATTATTTTGATTTATTTAGACTTCAATTCTGGCTTCATTTCCCTAGAGGTCAACCAGCGAATGTAGCAGGTCCTCAATTTAAGTAAATATGCTTTGGATGGTGTTCTTAATCTTCTAGATTAAAGTAATTGTATCTGTAATTGGACAGCAGAAGGGCCTCTTTCAAACATAATAAGCAGTTTTATGTCTTCTTGTGTTGTTTGTCTTGTAAATTTTGTCTTGCTGCCAGCTAGCTTTAACTATAACTGTTGAAATATACTTGTCTTATTTAAACAGAATAATGGGCAGAATGGAGTGGTTGGAAAGAAAAAGAGAACAAAAGGAAAAAAGAGCCGAGGTAGCATGTCAGGAACCTCTACTGATGCTCTTTCTGCTGTGTTTTCTTCTCTTGTTCCCCCTCGTGATTTCTTCAAGCCGACAGCTTCTCCAGCACCTTCAGCCGACATGGCTCCCATCAGTTCTGGGTCTTCTACTTGGACTTCCTCAGGCCTCCCCTTTTCTTTTGTCTCCATGGCAACGGGGATGGGGCCGTCCTCTAGTGGGAGCCAGGCTACCGTGGCTTCCGTGGTCACTAGCACCTTGCTGGCCGGTCTAGGATTTAGTAGCAGTGGTATTTCTTCTTTCCCTAGTACGGTGTGGCCAACCCGGCTCCCGACCTCTGCCTCGACTAATAAACAGTCGGCCAGGCCAGTGGTGGCTACCACCGAGGCCTTGTCTTCTCCAGCACCAGACAGCGATTCTGCTCTCACAAAAGACAATGAAGGCGCTGAGGATGGAGAGAAAGATGAAAAAAGTGAAAGCGAGGATGGCGAAAGAGAGCATGAAGAAGAGAGAGAAAAGGATTCCGAGAAAAAGGAAAAAAGTGGTGTGACAGAAGCTGCTGAAACCCAGGATAACAGTGAAGCTACAAACACCACTCTTTCTCCCAACAGAACTATGGAGGAGGGAGGAAATGAAACTATATCTGATCATGAGCAAAGCCAAAATATTGTACCAACAGGTAGGACTCCTGAAAGAGGAGAAGGAGTTACAGGAATAGACACTGAGTTCAATACAGTCCGTTCCACCCAAGTGCCGACACTATTCATTAATGAACAATATACTGGTGAGATTCCAAGAAGACCAGAAACAGCATCAACGTCTTTACCAAAAGATAACAGATTTATCACCATTCATCCAGGTGAGTTGTTTTGGTGGAAATGGGTTGGATTTTTTTCTTCAAATCATTAAAACACAATTAACAAAATTAACACCAATGCTGTTCAACTGTTATCGATTCGGGGGTTCATACTTTAATTATACTAATTAGAAATATAGATAAAATATAGATACCCTGTTCATATTTTGTAATAGAAGCTAATTTCAATATTGTATTCCAAACAGTTCATTTTTATTTCATACTAACTGAATACCAGGCGTTGCCCGGGTATTTTTTTGTGGAGTTTTTGAGTGTTCCTCCTCCTTGTTATCTTCTTCCTCCTCTTCTTCATCTTCTTCTTCCATCCTCCTCCTCGTCTTCTTCCCCCACTCTTCATCTTCTTCCCCCTCCTTTTCATCTACTTCCCCCTCCTCTTCCTCGTCCTCATGTTCTTACTGCTGTTCATTGTCTTCTCCCTCCTCCTCCTCCTCTCCCCTTGTTCATCTTCTTCCCCTCTCATCCTCTTCCTCGCCTTCCTCATCTTCATTGCCCTCCTCCTCCTCTTCATAATCTTCTTCCCCCTCCTTCTCCTCCTGTTTCTCCTTCTCCCCCTCCTGTTCATTGTGTTTTTCCCTCCTCATCCCTCCTTCTATTCTTCCTCTTCTTCCCCCTCCTCCTTCTCCTCGTTGTCTTCTTCCCCTCCTCTTCATCTTCCCCCCTCCTCTTCATGTTCTTCCTCCCTCCTCCTTTTCCTCCTCATGTTCTTATTGCTGCATCGTCTTCTCCCTCCTCCTCCTCATCTTCTTTTTCCTCCTCCTCTTTGTCCTCCTCCTCTTCTTCCCCATCCTGCTGTTCTTCCCCCTCCTCCTCTCTCTCCTCATCTTCATCATCTTCCCCCCTCCTCCCTCCTCATCCTCTTCTTCCTCTTCCCTCCTCCTCGTCCTTTTCCTCCTCTTCATCATCTTCTTCCTCCTGGGTTTCTCCATCCTGATGCTGGTCCAGGTGGCTCAGCTGCTGCTCCCTCCGTCCCTTCCCCCATTGCCTGCTCAGGCGGGTGCGGGCTGCTCCATCCGTGCTCCTGCCGGCTCGGCCCGTGCCTCCATGCACACTGGGCTGTGACGTGGTCCTGGGCTAGGCTCTGCTGCTGCCAGCCAGCCCTTCCCTCAGCTGTTGTGGTTGGCGGCAGTGGCAGCAATGAGAAGAGGTGGCTGGCAGCGCGGGGAATTGGAACATCCTGGCTGCCAATGTGTCAATGAAGAGGTTGGCGGCACTGGAGATTTGAATGGGCAGGCCGCCGCTGCGGCCATGAAGAGCTTGGGGAAGGCCTGGGTGGCGGTGGGGGATTGCGACAATGAGCTGAGACTACCTTACAGGAACGTTTAAGAGGTTGTGAGTGAGGTAATTGCAGGAGTTTGTTACAGCTGGTCAGTCTGGTGGGTTGAGGTTCGCTTTTAGCCATTAGACCATTTTAAGGGCTGTATAGACATGCGCAGTAGGGAAAGCAGGGGGGAAGACTGTTTTCTGCACATGCTCAGTAGAGGTTTGTGTTTGAAGATGTGTGGGGGTGTCCAGTTTGACACCCTTTTTCGGGGTGAAAGAAGGGCCAACCTGCTTACTGACACACACACACACACCCAGTGCTCATCTCCGGAGTGCAAGGTATGTGCCTGGCAAGTTTGTGCCAGATTGGTGGAGGCATGGAAAAACGTATTCAGGACATATACACAAACATAGATACGCACACTTCTCTTTTATAGATATATAGATAATTACAAAGTATGTTATTGTGAGAACCATCAAGGCTTTCGCTATTGAAGGCAGGAGGCTGTATGTGTTTAAAAATATTCTTCAGTGAGAAGAAGGGCAGGAAGAAACAGGTTGATATAAAGTCCCAGGGCATGAAAAATATCCGGAAAACCTGATTTTGTCTATTAAAACTAGCCATTATCTATGGACAGAGGGAACTACACTATCAACAGGTATTTTCCCATTCCTCTTGCAAATAGGTAAACCCTCAGTGTTAGGTGGTCCTGTTCTCTGAAGTACAGCTACTCCTGAGCAAATGCAGAGTTCCTAGTGAACATAACTGCAGTTTGAATGGAAAATGCTGCATGGACCAAATGGCCACCAATGTAGAATCTACCTTCTTGAAAAATCAACTATAAAGCTGATGTATAGTCCTGGATTTTCAGCTGTAGCCTCATTGTTTTCATTCATCTCAGCTAGAATACATGTCAGTTTTCAGTAAAGATAGATCTACAGTAGTTACCATCATATTATAGTGAATTATACCAAGACTTATTAATTGAGTCTACTCTTGAGGAATGTTTGGTATGCTGGTGAAGATGACTGCTACAAGACTTTCGACCAGAGGTAGCTATCAAAAATTCTGGATCTTTTGTAAATCTGCCCTCTGCTCTTAAGAATATTTCTCATGTGGAACCACAAGATCTATTTTATTCCTGCTTTTGTTCAGGGTGTCTGTATAAAGCTGATGAGCAAGCACGTGTACAAATATGGAATTGAATAATCAGTGAAGTAGTTACTTTTAAAGGTTGCTTAAACTAGGCCATCAGTTGAGAACATAGAAGCTAATACGAAGTAAGATACTAAACACACATTGAACAGGTTATCCCAGACCAAGTATTCCAAAGGCACCTTGAAGGCTGCCTTAATCTTAACAGTTGTTCTCCTGAACCATCACTAAGATCAACTGAGACAATCTGTTTAAGAGCATCATCTATATAACATTACATGCCGAATTTCAAATGCATCACAAAGGCTTACAGAGGAAAACCGTGGTCTGGAATATCTTATCATGAGATCAGATACAGTTAATAGCCTATGCATTCAGCAGAATTATTTGCTGCTTGTAGCTAAGCAGCGGTTGATAGCAAAGTTTTCTGTTAAATAACAAAAACTAAAGTTAGTATTTAAATGTATGCCTGATGCATAATTTAATGCTAATTGGAAACCATTCTGGAACTGCAATTTTATATGTGGAATTTGCCATATCCAAAATTTGGGCTTAGAATCCATATTCTAATTTGATGTATAATTTATATTATTGATGGAGTGCATTATTCATTACTATACGGTAGTATTCTTTCAATGATATGGACGATATGAACCAAGGATTTTTTTTTAGCTTAAAAGCTAATGGGCTTGTGGATTTTGACTAGAAAAATTGATATAAAATATACTACTATAAGTTTCCAATGATGTATTAAAATATATTAGCTTGATGATACTTAGCATTTGTTATTTATCTACTCATTTCTCAATGGCTAGATAATATTTCTCAATCTGTAACTCATTTTCTTATTTGTACTACCTTTTTCTTGTATTCTTTCAAAATATATACAGGTAGTCCTCGACTAAGCAAGGCGGTTATTAAATGAGTCATACTTGATGTTATGACCTTTTTGCCAGAATTGTTAAGAGAACCACTGGGGTCATTAAGTGAATCACACAGATGTTAAGCAAATCCAGCTTCCCATTGACTTTGCTTATTGGAAGTTGGCTGGGAAAGTCACAAATGGAAATGTTGCAACCATCATAAATACATGCTAGTTGCCAAACACCCAAATTTTGATCGTGTAACATGAGGATGCTGTGATGGTTATAAGTGTGAGGACTGGTCATAAGTCATTTGTTCAGCACTGTCATAACTTAGAATGGTTGTTAAACAATAGGGTTGTAAATCATGGACTTCTCTAATAAAGAAATGAGAAGAGAAATATCTTTTGAAAAATAAGATAAAAAATGTCTTGAAATCCTACAAACATATGAACCCTGAGTCAGACTCTCAATCTATCTTGATCCAACTAATAATATGATGTTATACAAACCAAAGCTATTAACTGAAAATACCAGGAATTATGCAAATTATGTTTCCCTTTTCCCCAGTAACTTTTTCTATCTCTTATTTGGTTTTGATCCTTTTCTGTTTGATATATTTGTTCTTCCTATCATTTTGAAAGAAGTGGGAGGTTGAACCATGCTGTCCATTTAGATGTTTCAATTTCATATTGAAGGAGACTGATCTGTTATCTTTCGCATTTATATTAACCATTACTCAAGGACGCTTGGAAGTTAAAATGTATCATATGCACAATAAGTAGTTTTCAATCACTATGAATCATTGTTGTGGTAATGAAAGAATTTAATCAGCTACTTTAGAACTGTAATTTGACAATTTCAGTTGAACTGTAAACCTGCATTGTAAAAACCGTAACTTGAAAAAGTGAGTTTATTTCAACAGTATGATTACACTTACTAGCTAATACTATTGATGGCTTCTTGCATTTAAATTGGTGCATAAAGTAATTGGAGAAAAAATTGATAATTTGTCTTGGAATGTCAGACAAAATGCTTGTACATTTTATCATAATCTGGTTGCGTTCAAATTCACAGTGTTTTAGAACTTTCACACTGGAAATGTGAAATATTTGTGAAATATTGTGTCTTTGAAGTAAGATTTGGTCTAAAATATAGAGATTTGTGGTCTGAAGTTTTCCAAACTAAGTCTGAGATATGTCTATTACAAGGACAGACCACACAGCTTCTCTGTTTCTCTCCCCCACCTCTCTCTCAGGAAATCATGTGCATTTATTTGCTGTCCTGAGGGGTAAGGCTTACTCATTTCCTGCTCTTGTGTTAAAAAAAAACTTCAGTTACCCCATTACTTTTCTTAGAAATAGCATAAGAATAAACTGTTTTTATGCCGCAATGGACCAGTTAAAATGCTAAAACATCAGCATTTTAATGATTTGTGTACATATTTACTGCCAGAAATAATGAAAATAACAAGAGCATTACCGCCACCCAGAAATCTGCAAATATTGATAGAGAGAACCAACTCATAAACAGAAAGCAAATTATCTCTTAATCCAGGATCGTTAAGCCTAGGATAACACTTCTAACTGTAAAGAATAATATTTTTTGTTGCTCCTCACCACCACCCCCTTGATTGACCCATACTACTAGATTGAAAGTTTTGGATATATAATTCAAAAGTATTTTATGAATGCTATATTATGAATATTCAAGCAAAACAATGCAATAGTGGGAGGAACTAATATGAATAAGTGCCCCCTCACTAATGCTATACTTCCAGCACAGTGAAGTTGATAGTGAATCTTTTTTTAAAACTATCAGGGAATTGCTCAGCAGGTTTTGAAATGAAGTCAGAGATGCTGACACGAACTTGTAGTTTTTTATATAAACAAATAAACATCTATATTTACAGCAAACAAGATAATCAGGAACACAGGAACACCACAAAGTAAATTCAGACAGCATACAAAGCAACAGAAGAAAAAGGTGGAAAAGGGGGAAACTCACCCTACCCACCCACAGCAACCAATCATAACGTAGATTGCCCCATGCAGGAGCCAGCTCTCTCCAACCAATCAACTACGACTGTGTGTTCTGGCCCATTATACACTTTACTGTTACAGCTACTAAATTTAAATATCCTAACAAAAACATTACAGTGGAACCTTGGTTCACAACCACAATTTGTTCCATAACTTTGGTTGTGAACCGAGTTGGTTGTGAACTGAAACAAATTTTCCCATTG
>JANHJO010005097.1:4608-14925 GCA_032468235.1 Pseudoxyrhopus heterurus | reverse complement strand
AAGGAAAGGAAAGGAAAGGAAAGGAAAGGAAAGGAAAGGAAAGGAAAGGAAAGGAAAGGAAAGGAAAGGAAGATAAATGGGAGGCATATGACAAAAGGCAGGGAGCTTAGATTGGAGGGGCTGGGAATATTCCAACCCACTGTAAAACTGCATCATCCATAGAAATTCATTAAGGAATCTCTTTCATTGCAGGCCCCAATTTGATCTAGTTCACAATCTGTATTTTGCCAGGATCCCCTCCCACACCAAATTTGATCCAATTCTGTTCAGTTTTAAGAGAGTTATATTGGTGGGTGTTCAAAGTTCTAAGTTCCTTTCAAAATTGTTTTCCAGTATTCTGTTGGTTTAGACAGAATAGCAGGGGAAAGAAATCATCCAGATAATAGTGCCTGGAATTCTTTTTAACTCCTTTACCAGTAGTAGTCATCGAAGCATCTGTATTTTCTTAAGTGTAACAAAATAACATGTTGCATCCAAATCTAAATATGTCTTTCTGCTTTTGCTTTGTATTGTGTCTGACCACTTTTATATGCTCCATATACTCCAGGAAGGAGGACAGGGGATTTTAAACAGAGAACTTGACAATATTCCAAGTTAATGCCCAACTATCTCTCCTATAGAAATGTTTCTAAATCTTTTTTTTCCTACACAGCCCCTGGTCCAATCTGGCCAATTTTTAAACTCAGTGTGTCTTTAGTTGTCTTCTTACCACATAACTAAACTTGGTCATATTATAAGTGCCATCCTGCTGATGGGCAGAAAGATAGATGAACAAACTCATAATCCTGCAGCCATAATTTCTTTCCAATGTTCCATTGGGTTAGAAAGAGTGAAGATAGGTGAATTATTTGCACTTAAGGGGTAGCAATGAGCTGTGATATTGTAAGGCAGTCCGTTGTGACATTTCTATATAATCATGAAATCCATTTTAAGGTGGATATTATTAACATTTCTCTTGGTAATTCCTTCTGGCAATTAGCTCTGATTTTTCTTTGCAGCAGCTGTGCTGTACTAATGACTTCCCTTATTTTGAAGTTTCGGTACTTATAAAGATTATGATATCTGTAGGATCTTTGTAACCTGGAGAGGAAAGAGGGTACCAGATGGCCCTGATAATACTTTACAAATGTAACACAGGAATATAATCCAGCCTACCAAACCAATAGCTGTCATACACGTAGGTATTCATGTGAGTGGTCCTATTTCTTAACAATCACACTTCTCTTGCTATCTGTAGGTATATGCATGCCACACTCCTCCCCTAGATATCCAAATCATATAATTTTTAAAAATTTATTATTAAGTTTATTTGCTGCCCATTTCCTAGTTTAAATAATGGGATTACACTTAGCCTGTATCTGAGGACAATCCTAGTGTACAATGGATAAGGGAATCACTATTCACACATTTGATGGGAACAGATTCTTTCAGGATATGCAGAAACAAAAAATTCCCTTGATAGCAATGAGAGATATTATTTAACAAAATTAAACATAGCAATGCAAATTTTCACAAGACACACACACATACCCCATAGAAAGTTGATCAAAAGAATGGGAACCATTGCATCTGGACATAAAATAAACCACTTGGATATAGGATGGAAAATGATGGACACAAGATAGGTGGATGGATGAAAAGACCCCTTTTCTCTCTTTGGATGGAATTAGTGGGACTTTGGCCATTTCAAAGTGCCAGCTTGTATAATCTGCAAACTTAAGCATATTTCTGTTGTGGCCTCACAGCTAAGGATCCCAAAGTCAGCTTTCACTCTCTGTCCAAAAATTTAAACATGTTACATAAGCCTTCTTTGAATATGTCATCCAGGCCATGTCATTAATGAAATCCTTTCTTGTCATCTTTGTCCTTGTACCACAGTGATTTTCAAACTTCTGCTAATTAATTATTACTTGAACTAAAAACAAAATTTTGTGACAAGAGATTGAAGAAGTTATGTATTTGAAGCTTGAGAAAAGATACCTGAGATATGCTACCTTCAAATTCTTGAAAAGAAATCTTCAAATTCTTCAAAGGGCATCACAGAAAGAGATTCCAGACTGCAGAATACAGAATATTAGCTTTAAATCATAGGAAAGCAAATTACAATTGAATGATAGAAAGGAACTTCCTAACAGTGGCAGCCTTATAATAGGGGAACTAATAGTCAAGTTATGGGCTCCCCTACTTTGGATATATTCGAGCAAAGGTCAGCTATCTCTTAAAATGCTTTAATTTAGATTCTGATTGTGAGCAAGTAAATGGATTCAGAGACCAAAATGACTCCTTCCAACTATATGATTGTATCAAAGCACTGCCTCTTGTGAGAAAGTTGTATAGCTGTGTGAATGCACAATGACTACTGAAATTTGTGTATTTACAAATAAACAACAAGCTGTCTTTCTTCATGGCCTCTGTAACATTGGGCAGGAAATCTTATAACAGAATAGAAGACAATGTCATTTTGTCAAAGGAAACATCCTCTTTAAAAATCACCAAGTCTGTTGTGTTTCATGAACACTGAACAGTTTGGCCACACTGTGTCTTGGCAAGGTGTAGTTCAATTGTGACAGAGACCTGGGTTATTATCAACAAAGGAATTCTAAAATTGTCCTCCACTAAAGGAAGACTCTTAACTGTGGCTGCTAAGCCTCTAGAGAATCACTAGGCTGCAACAAGTTTTGTTAGTATGGATCTTAACAAAAGAAAAAATAGATGGAATGCTTAGTGATCAACACTGAGCAGGGAATAAAACAAGGAGTGTAATGAAATCTATGAACAAGTGTATAAACACTTGTGAGAATATATTAGAGGTGTGTTGTAAATATGAAGAAATAAACGATAGTTTATTAGATAGATGAGAGAGAGATCTATCAATGGATGGATAGATGGATGGATGATAGGTGGTAGAAACATACACACATACACTTTAATATGCAATGTAGATGAAATCCGAATGATTTGGAGCAAATATTAGATTGCATGCAGAACAATGAATCTCAATTGTAATGTAGTAAAGATACAAGTAGTTAGGTTTGGTAGAGAGAATTAAGTGAGTATGCAGGTGAATCTGTATATCTTAATAGAGTATTTCCTACGGACATAAAAAGATATGCAAATGCTACTAGAAAGCTAGTGGGTAATATCTGTTCTATTGCAAGTAATGAATATCAATGAAAAGAAACAAAAACAGCTGTGTGGAAGAGTATATATTTGCTATATGGAAATTAGTTACATAAGAACTGTGTGTTACAAGAGAATGGATTATGTAAACAGGGACAAAAGACCTGTGGGTAATAAGACAAATGCAAGAGTCAAAATGATTGGGTATGGAATAAATGTGGACTTAAAAAAAACTAAAGGCACCAATGCAAAAGGTGTTCACTGAGGTAATTTGGCCGTATAGAGAGAATAAATGAGAATTTAATTATCAGAGTTGAGAGAATGAGGAAAGACAAGGTGTAGTAGGAGATTCTCAGAAAGTGAAAGGTACAATTAAAAGAACCAAAAGTGGTATATGAAACAGTATATGGTTATAGTGAAAACAAGAATGGATTGTAAAGATTAAACGATATGGATTGGTTTGAGTCATATTGGTACAAAGTAGAACTACTTAAATTTCTTTGCCTTTTCCTTTATTCTCTATTTCAATTTTTCATTCCTACCACTATTTTCCTTTTTATAACCTTAATACAAAAGGGAATAGCATGATGAGTATTACTATATATATATATTTTCTATGCACCTAACCGTATGGGATAGCCATTATATTTTATCTAAAATACATATTTTTCTGAGATACAAATCTGGTTCAATCCATCTTTTTATTTAATAGTGTTTTGTACTGTTTCATATTGGCCACAAAAAAGGCCTATGGTTAACAATGAACCCCTTCCTGGGTGTTGTTATGAGAGAAATAGTTACAAGTACAACTATGCCCGGGATTTTGCACTAGACTGAATTTTAATCACTGCAGATTTCATCAGATACTTGGAACTAGAAAATATTTTTCATAGAACTTGCTGGAATATGTTTACATTGTATTTTGCTGAAAGGATACTCATGGGGAAAAATCAATTATCTTCCAGCATTTCAATATGTTCTGAATGAGCTGTTTGCAAAATGCTTGGCACTTATCTGCCCTTTCAATTTGTTTTCTTAACAGGAAGTGCAGCGTTGTACATCCGACATGAACATCACCGCTGAACATTCCAATCACCCCGACAACAAGCACAAAAACAGATACATCAACATTTTAGCATGTGAGTAATAATGGCCTTCAGAGAAGTCATAAATAAGAACTACTGTGTTATCTTATAATGATGTCCCAATTTATCAGTATACTTCTTAGCAGTTTTCTTGGTAAGATTTTTGGAAGTTGCTGGACATTGCATCCTTCCTAGGGCTGAAAGAGAATGACTGGCCCAATGTCACCCAGCTGGCTTCATGCATAAGACTGCAACTTCAGTCTCCCAGTTTTTAGGTTGGTGCTTTAATCATTGCACCAAATTGGCTTTCTATCAGTATACTTACAATAAAGTAAAATAATAAAATTTCAACAAATGCATAATATGCTTCTTTCAGGCGTTTTCTGAGATAGATAATGATAATCTTTGACATTAAAAATATACAGACTTTGTTTAGAAGAGTGACTCTGCCTAAAAAATTTGCAGCTTAGTGTTCTAGACTAATTTTTTTCCAATGTGATATACTAGTTTCCAGAAAGTCTTTAATAGAATGGAGATTAATTAAAAGGATAGGATTCAATACTGGTAAGTAGAATTACATTCACATATTCCTTTCTTCTCCACACATCGTTATTTTTTTTAACTGCATTAAACCAATCTCTAGGGATATATTCATTTTTCCTGCCATGATTTGAAATAAATACCAATTTTGAATGATAGCATTGCCAAAATTCTGATGCAGTCTATAAAAGTAGTTTTCCTCATGTCTGTCTCTGAAAATGTTCAACTTTCCAAAACTGAAGTTTTCCCTTTCTGTGACTTCTGTTAACAGAAGCTTAATTGGATCTCACCAAATTATTTACCTGATTGTCTTTGGCATTCTACTGCACCTCAAATTGATCAATAACTTTGATATTATTAGGTGCTCCAAGAAAACAGTCAAAATACTTTGATCACCAGCTGAGAAAATGCTTCCTATTTGCCGAACAACCTATTTTTAGATCAATCCAATTCCTCTGTAACATTTGCTGACATGAGAGAGTTCTTTCCTTAGTCAATCATCTACTAAAAAAGAAAAATGTGTCAGGCTTACTTTCTTAAATGTGTATTTTCCTTGTTCTTTTCTGCAGATGATCATAGTCGAGTGAAACTAAGACCTTTACCAGGAAAAGATTCAAAGCACAGCGACTACATTAATGCCAATTATGTTGATGTAAGTTGTTTTGTTACTTCCTCAGCTCTCCTGAGAAATCTTGTCCCTCAGAAGAAACAGAAACTCTTAATGCATGCAGAACTTTTCATTTTTCAATTTCAACTCCAAACTCATCAAACGTTCAGTAGAAAAGAGCTCAGCTCCGGAAATGTATACATTATTAATATGATTGCTATTGCAGATACTTTTATCTTACATACTATTGTGATTTCCTTTGAAGGGTTACAACAAAGCGAAAGCCTACATTGCCACCCAGGGCCCTTTAAAGTCAACATTTGAAGATTTTTGGAGAATGATTTGGGAGCAAAACACTGGAATTATCATCATGATTACCAATCTTGTGGAAAAAGGAAGAGTAAGCGGAATAGCCTGCATTTATTACCATAACATTTTTCTCAATTCTCACCAGAGATGTGTTATTTTTTTTCTTCCAGTTTTGTTAAGGAGTTGCACTGGTTTCATTGTAACATAAACTGTAATAATAAATCACTATGTGAGGCAGATCTCATTTTTGCTCATGGGTAACCTATAACAGGCATGACATGAAAGTAATTTATTTCCTGCATAATACGATATTTAACTAATATAACCAAAACCATTTGCTAGGAGTTCCTAGGCAGACCAGCAGGGGAAGGGAGAGGAGAGGGTTCCATGCAAGCGGTAGGCGCGTGTGCTTGCGCATGCAACTCCATGGAACTACACATGCAAGCACGCACATCCGCCACTCAAACATATGGAGCTGTGCACACAAGCATGAGTATTTGCCAGTTGTGCAAATGGAACTGCGCAGACACACATACCTTCCACTTGCATGATCAGTTCCAAACTGGGCTGTGGCCCAGTAGTGGGCCGCAGCCCGTGGATTGGGGACCTCTATCTTAAAAGAACAATGGGACAAAAAAGGAGGTTCACTAGCTAACGTTGACTGAAATGGGTTGCCACTAGAAAAAGAAATGAAAAAAACAACTTTCAAAATGTTTCTAGCCCATGAAAAATAAGACCTAGAAAACTAAGTTTGAAGCTGGTACATTCCAGTTCAATTGCAAGACATTGTCTCAGTTTTTATGTATACACTATCATTCCATAAAAATTATAAACAAAACAATTCATAGTAGCATTGGAAAACAATGGGCAACTAAGGCTAGCACCAATAAAAGCCAGATAAATGACAAAATATATAGAAATATAAGACATTAACAAAAATTAAATTATACCAGGACTGAGGAATTTATGTAAAAATGTATCAGATAATCTATATTATATACAATATTTCACAAATAATGTCCTAACAATTGTTACATGAAATAACCTATCCATAAAAATTATTAACAAAGGGTTAAAAAAACATAAGCAGTTTTTCCAGATCTAGAAGAGAGAAATATAGTTATTTTATTCAGCCAGATCTCTGATTGAATCCTCCTTAATTCAGTGTCCTCTGGCATCATACAGACTTTTAACCTTTTATGTTATTCTTCTTTCCTCAGAGAAAATGCGACCAATATTGGCCAACTGAAAACAGTGAGGAATATGGCCATATCATTGTCACACTGAAGAGCACAAAAGTACATGCTTGCTACACTGTCCGCCGCTTCACAGTCAGGAATGCAAAAATGAAAAAAGTGAGCAATATCATTACACTACGTTGGTTCAAAAATAAATGTCCATTTGGGATGTTGCTATTGGGTATGACTCATACATACATACACAATTCGAAGATTGTTGCGATTGCAAGACTCTCTCTACAGTGTACAAGGAAACAGAAAGGGCCAGAAAACCAAGAACAATGCAATGCACATAGCAGAAAATCAAATCTTTACAATTTGACAAGGCTTGAGAAATTAAAAATGTTTAATGGCTGAGAGAAATAAGTACAATAATTGAAATTACAAGTGAATGAAAAAGAAAATAGTTCATCAACATCTTTTTTTTTCAAATTTGACACAGTTGAACAAGGAATTTATATTAGGCATCATGAATTACTGTAATGGTTTTCGGAGTAGGCTGAACATCAAAAATAAGCAAATTAAACAAAACAAGGTTATGTCTGTGAATTTTGTTAGATTTTAAAGATGTATAAAAATTGCCAAATAGTTTACATACATTTCCTATCAGTCCAATCATTATAGTCAAGGATTACAGAGATTGTAGCCCAGTAACTTTGGGAGGGCCAATTTTTACTATTCTTACTTAAATTCAAGTTAAATACATCTATGAACCTGAAAGACATAGATCAGTTTTATCTTACTCAGTTGCATTTTGGAGGATACAGTTTTCAATTCATGTCAGGCTGTAAGAACTTGAAACTACCTCTTATAAACTGATATGTTAGTCCATTAATGCAAAATTACAAAGCAGGTTCCCTTGTAAAGCAAAGTGTATCCCAATTGTTCGATAATAGTATTATATTAGAATTTACAGGCTTTTTTCACATAAAACCCTTAAATTATAGCACCGTTGAGTTTATTCTGCTCTAGTGTGTCCAGAGAGGGCTGAACAGTAAAGGAAAAACGTGAACACAAGGAAACCGTGATGTTAATTAATATAATATTTTCTACTTGTATGTTTCATGACTTCTGGATCAAAAGGGGAATCCCAAAGGTCGTCAAAACGAAAGGACGGTTATTCAGTACCATTACACACAGTGGCCTGACATGGGAGTACCTGAATATGCACTTCCCGTGCTGACATTTGTGAGAAGATCCTCTGCAGCCAGAACTGCTGAGATGGGTCCAGTAATTGTACATTGCAGGTATGTTTGGACATTGTCAATCCATTCTTGTTGACAACATAGTGTAGGTCACGGATGTCAAACTTGCCATGTCACGTGATGTATCGTGATTTTTTTTTTGCTTTCGCGGAGCTGGGATGGGCATGGCCGACGCATGAGGCATCCGGCCTTCGGGCCACCAGTTTGACACCCCTAGTGTAGATTAATGTACAGTTGCAACTGTGGTTTGATTCTTATATACAACAATACGTCTATATGTCCATCACCTGTTGTTTTAACTGCTGACATTTTTACAAATTACCATGAGCCTAAATGCATTTAGAGACATGACGATGATGACATTCAATATCAAAATAAATAGCTACACTTACCACAGTAGTGGAAAACACATATTACAGAGAGACTTGACTCTGAGACACTATATTACTTTTCCAAACTCATTCATGCGATGTAGGATTAAACCAAGGTTTCATTCTAAGTCACTATCATACTTATGATGTCAACTGGTTCTGGATTTTTATTTTTTTAGGAATGAAATTACTCTGGAAACAATACTGAAAAGCACTGTGTCATAAGTAGGCACAAAGCTAAACAAAAAAAACACATTGTCAGGGAAATAGGGAATGTATATTTGCATTCATGAGATTTCTTAATGTATCCTGATTGCCGAAAAGAACTTCAGGTTTCCTGGATGTGTAGATATTAGCATTCTTATTTTTTCTTATAAAACTAAAAAAAAAGAAGCCATCTGAAAAGGTTTATCATCAGTTATTTGGTAAAGTTCATTCTTCTGAATTGAAAAGGATGTTACGATATACAGTGAAAATGTTTGATATATCAAAAAGGGGAAATTACACAAGGTTCCGAGTATCATTCATTCTGAAGTTGCTGTACAACTATAATTGGTTTATAACTGATTTGCAAACTAAGCTTTCTCATCTAGTCAGCTTTGAAATTAAATAATAGTAAGCATTCCAAAACCTGATCTAAAATTGAAACTCAGTAATCATAGAACAATTGGAAAGCAGATTTAAATCATCCTGAGTCTTTCACTAGTGGGGAAATAGCTTCCATACGAATTCCATCGTATATTCCCTCTGCAGGGCTAGTTCCTCCCTGAAAATTGCATTAATATGCGCTGTGACATAGAAAGATCCTTAAATGTGAGGTGAAGGCTGTGATGAAAGAATGTTTTGTTAGCATGCAAATAAAGATCTTAGAGAAGAAAGATAAAGGAAGAGAGAGGCACTTGACAGTTGAACATAAGAGAAAGAACGAAAACACAAGACATTTTTATCTTCAAAGAAAAATCTTGAAGTCCTTCTGGCAAAGCAAACATTTAATCAACCACAGAAAGGTTTATTGGTTGAAGTAATACAATTTATACTAAAACCATTTACATGTATCATTTGGGGTGCTGGCAATGAGCTTTCTAAAGGATAGAAACTTAGGATACCTTAAGTCATTTTGTCAAAATTCCCCAGAGAACTTGGTTTCGTCACCAAAGCATCTTCCAGGATGCCAATTTTGGGATTACTCCCAGCATCCCAAGCCATATCCTATTCCATTTGAAGAAGTTCAGATTGAAGATTGCTTACAGCACTTCCATGGTTGTTATGAAAATTAGTAAGAGTGTCGAGGCATTCTTTCTTAATATTTAATTATGTTTTCTACTGCTTTATTTCTTTTCTTTTGATTGGGGTTTTAGTGCTGGTGTTGGCAGGACTGGTACCTACATTGTAATAGACAGTATGCTGCAACAAATAAAAGACAAAAGCACAGTTAATGTCTTGGGTTTCCTGAAACACATCAGGACACAGCGTAACTACCTCGTCCAGACGGAGGTAAGAATCAGAAATATATTCATTGCCATTACTGCAGTCAGTCACAATCAACTAAATTTTGTTCTATGAAGTTTGATTATTGCACTTACTACTAAAATAACACAATTTGCAGATTAAATTTCTTGTGTATGTCTGTTCATTTTGCAAGTATATATATAAAGAATCATTATGCGCCATCAAGTCAATGTTGATTCTTTGTTGTTGTTAGTTGCGAAGTCGTGTCTGACCCATCACGACCCCATGGACAATGTTCCTCCCGGCCTTCCTGTCTTCTACCATCCCCCGGAGTCCATTTAAGCTCTCACCGACTGCTTCAGTGACTCCATCCAGCCACCTCATTCTCTGTCG
>JANHJO010005096.1:17498-29474 GCA_032468235.1 Pseudoxyrhopus heterurus | reverse complement strand
TAATTACTATTACAATCATTACCATTCTTGCTTTATGAAATGTTGTTTTAACTCATATACAATGGTCAATCTTTATATGAATTTGGATCAAATTTAACTTAAAATAACATATGACATTCAGGATACAACTTCACTTTTACTTTGTGTGGATACAAGCAGTCCTCAATTTATAACAACTGGGAGCAGCATTTCTGTTGAAAGTGGCTGTTAAGTGAGTTGTACTTGATTTTACATCCTTTTTTGCCACTGATGTTAGCAAATTATTGCAGTGAATTATGTGCTCATTAAGTGAATCTGGCTTCCCACACTGACTTTGGCAGAAGCCAGCTGGGAAGGTTGCAAATGGCAATCCTGTGACCCCAGGACGCTGCAACTGTTACAAATATATCATACTCAATTTTAGACCATGTGACTGTGGGGATGCTGGGACAGTCGGAAGTAAAAGGACCAGCTGTAAATCACTATTTTCAGTGCTGTTGGAATTTTCAACAGTCGCTGAACAAATGGCTGTAGGTTGAAGACTACCTGCATTTAATGACTAGAAAATCCCATTACCTGAGCAACATATTTAACACTTACCTTCCAGCGAGCGTTCCTACTGCAACTACAGACCCTGAAGGATGAAAACCAGAAGACTGTGCTGCATCCTACAATGTTCCAAAAGAATTATATTTGTTCAATTATAGTCATTCAAACATTTATATATAAAGCAAATTATTACAAAATACAGTCTATGCACTCTTATTCTTGTTTTAAATAAGTGTTAGTAACTCAGTCTCAAGCGTTAACAACTCAGTTTACTTGGCATGTCGCCTGGGAAAGGTAAAGGAATACAACCTGAGCCAGAAGGGAAATGGATTATTCCACATATTCCAGAAAGAAGTGCCTCAAAGCCATAAAAATTAATTTTGTGATATGAAGTTTGAAGCATAATTTAAATATTCATATTGAACTGTGGCATTGAAAATAAGATTATCCCAATACAGCATATTCTCAGAGAAGGGTATGTAATAAATTTTACCTATCACCAATAATATGAATAAAGTTCCTAAGACATTAAGTCATTAATACATAAGGATGAAGAACCTGACTAATAATGTGAAATCGTTTTTGTTGAATGTGAGACTTCTGAAAGGAATTTATGTAACAGAACTATGCATTTTTTTAAAAGGATATTAAGGTCAATATACTGAAATGAAGACTAAATGACGCTAGGATTCCAGAACTGAATATTTGTATTGAGAACTTTCCAAAATCAAATAAATCCTTGAGCCCACTTGGGAAAGAAAATTGGAGCTATATAAGATGCTGTTCCTACTCTGTTTCACTGCCTGGAGGCTGTTAAAGGGACTGCAAGAGGGAATATACAGTAGGCTTCAACTAAATCCTGGTAAGACTGAATGTTTTGGGTTTTAGGGCTTTCTGCATCTGGGACTTTACTATCTTTGGTGCTGCACCAAACAGATTTAGTGAAATCTAGGTGTCTTAGTGGACTCAACTCCTGTTTAAAGAGTAGGTGGCAGTAAGAACTAGGAGGGCCTTTGCACAGCTTCATATTATGCACCAGTTGTACCCATTCCTGAATGAAGAGACTCAACGCTACTCATGCCCTGGTCATCTCCTGTCATCTTTATGAGGTAGACCAAAATGACATTCAAGCTAGAATCATTCAGTGAATGAAGTAGAAACTATAAGGGATTGCTTGGATCTTCCTGGGAAAAATGAAGTTTAATCCATTTTACCTGAATTTCTGCCCACTGTTATAAAGAGAAGTTTCATATGGTTTTGGGCATTGCTTTTTATTGTTTTTATATTGGATTTTTATCTTTGTAAACCATCTGGAGTTACTAAGAGTGAATTGGGATACTTTATAAATTTTTATAAATAAACAAATAAATAAATATCACAAATACATTATATTTTATGCAAATAAAGTAATAGTCATTTTTTTGTTTCCAAAACATATTCATGGCATTCCCACTATTTTAAGTGCTTAGGTTGCCATGACAGTACCATCCACACAAAAGAGAGCTATTAGCAGATGCAGGAAAAAACACAATTTAGCTAAGTAGAAAAAAACCTCAAAAACTGAGCATTCATAAATAATCCAATAGACTATTAATCACCATGGTGGCACTAGTTAGCTGTCTGACTAGACTGGTTAACATAGAAATACTGTGTTTTGTTTCTTTTTTATGTATATAAATTCACTATAGGTACCAGGCTAGAAATCAGGAGACTGTGACTAAGTCTTAGCCATGAAAGTCAGCTGGGTGACTTTGGCCCAGTCACTTTTTTCAGCCCAACCCACCTCACAGGGTTGTTGTGGGGAAAATAAGTGGAGGAAAGTGTGTTGGCTGTGTTTGCCACCTTGAGTTACTTGTAAAAATAATAAAGGCAGGATACAAATAAATAAATCTACCAAAGACCATAGTTACCTAATTATTAGTCAAGCACTAAATTATGAATACTCAACAGTTTTTTTCAGCATTCAAAATAAAATAAGTTTAACAATAAGATTTGTTAAACTGTTATTTTTACAATTAGCTGACTTCTCTCAGAAGTGAACACTCAGAAAGTATATGACGCTTGGATAAATGCCTGTACAGTATTACTGTGGATGATATTTCAAATGTTAAGAGTCTTTTAAGTTGAAGCATACCATTCTTGAAATTAAAAACTTGTCGTGTCAAGAAATCCTCAGCATGTTACACGATACCAGTAGTTGTCCATACAGTGTTGGCCTTACGCTTTACCTAACAGACTATCCAAATTGATTGGGAAGTCATTATATGGAAAAATTGAACGAACCATTTCTATCAAATCTTTCTAACTGTGAACAGCTTCTCTGGGACTGCACCACAACGCAAGATTTATCATTCTCCTTGCTAAAGTCTCTAGTAGAGGGAAATGGGGTAGGGGGAATTTTTCTCTCATTCAGACAGTAGATACCTGGAAATCTTTCCGTATTACATGATGAAAAAGGCTTAATTTCTAACAAGCAGCATGAAAATAATTGTATGAATGGGAAGCTTTGATGTTATATAAGTGAATCAGGTGTGGGAATGGGAATTTACAGGATATATATTATACTGTATATATATGAGAAAACGATTCTGGAGGTGAATGCATGAGTTAGTGGATATGTGAATGTATATGGAGATGGATTAATATTGTACTGAGATGAATGTCATGTGAATATCCAGGAAAGGACATAGTGAAATACATAATAGCAATGATTCTGTTATTGTCTAGAGTAGCGATTCTCCCTTGATTTGCTTGCCAGAGTGGATACAGCTCATAGTTCTAAAAATATTCCCAGTTCCTCACTTAATGATTTGTTATAAAGGCAAAATTATATTTGAACTCCCCTTTTAGAAAAAAAAATACCTCTATAATTTTGTTCCAGATTGGACGATGACAGATCGCATCCCAGAGCATAATGTGTTTGTCTTGCCCACATGTAAAAAATTGAGGTTTGGTGGGATGGGCTGCTAGTCCCCAAAGCTCATCAGTATGGCCCTGAATGAACACAGAAACATTTCTTTGGTAGATCAACAACAGTTTACATAGCATCATTAAGCCAGAAATCCTATCAAAACACTACACAAATAAGGTATTTGATGATGCATATTATGTTTGGTTTCACTTGGTTTTACACACATATGCAAGCTAGTATACAATCCGGCCACAAACTACTTAAATTATATCTGGGCTAAAGGTTATATTTGAATTCAACATTTAAATAAAATGCTAATTGAGTCATGCATAATTAGTCTACCTGTTTGTGTAAAAAGAAATAATCCTGGCTTGTCTGTATGCAGTAATCTATAATTTCAAGGTTCAAATATCATGCTAATTTATTTATGCATAATTAATTTACTGGTTTGTATAAAGGAAGGCTTAGGCGTACTGTGTTTAGTAATCCAGGATTATTGTCTTTAAATGAAGTGCAGATAATTCCACATCTGGTCCTTTTATTGGTAATACTAGAGAAAAACAGCTTTAAAAATCTATTCTGTTCCGTCAGTAAAACTGTAAATTGGTGTTACATGGACTTTCTATAAAATTACTACTTATTTAGCAAATTCTCAACTCATCTGCAAGAATAGTTTGTTCAGGTTTATTATGCAGTATTTTTCTAAAAAGTGATAAATTTAACGTTACAGGTTTTTGAAAACCTGGGTCTTAGGGAAAGATTGTAATAAAAAATCATAACTACCTGGGTAATGGGAGAAAAGTCTCCTGACAAAGAACCTTGGAGCACAAAGTTTCGAGTGGTTCCTATCAAAACAATGTCACCCTTCCCTTCTGCTATTGTTCTTATAGGACCAAACTGCTCCAGAATCTGTTTTAGAAAAAAATTGAAATAGTTAAATTGAGTGTGTATATAATTATTTATTGTGCTTGCATAAAGATATGAATGAGATGGGAAAGATACTAGTTGAGCCAAATCAGTTATTTCTTTTGGGAAGCAAGACAGAAGTAACTTTTGTTAGTTAGAAGCAGAAAAGAATGAAGTTGAGAGCAATTTTTTTTTTTTTTGAAATAAAAGCATTTTTAAGGGTTCCAGGAGCACTGCTGAGGACTTCCTATTCTTTCCTAAGAAACAAAATTTACACAGAGGAAAAGATGAGGCATTTGTAGCCACTCTCAGTTACAATCCAAAGTAGTTACGACAAAACTGACCCATAAGCAAATGTAATAAACATGAAAATGCATAATTTTTACATCTTACAAGAAAAATCAGCTGTTTCTCTAGACTGCATTTTATTCACCAGCTTCGAAGATCTATACAGAGAGTTGGTGAGTGGTCAATGGGTCTATGGAACTATGATGAGCATTTCCCCACAAACGAAGAAGATAATTGGTTAGAAAGTATGTGTTCTATAGTCTCTTAATTCAATAATTGAAGGGTGCAATGGCAAAATAGGCACCTATTTGGATACAAGTACAAAAGTGCCATTAAAAATACAGCATATTTCAAAGGACAGGAATGTATAGGACAAATTTATAGGATAAGCGTCAAAAGATATGGCCTCTTCAAAACAGGTGAATTGTGTGATTTATCCAAAGTTACCGATATTATGTACATAGAATACCGATATTGGTAATGAAAATCACACTAATATTTTTAGAAGAAATAAGGGAAAATGCCTCAAGTAGTAAAACGATTAACATTCTTTAAAACAAAAACATTATAGGGGAAGTTTTAAAGCCTGGAGTCATTACCTCAGTTTTATGAATTTTCTGATAATTCCCATTCCAAGATATCAACTTTCTGTCCTTTCCGCCTCCAGACACAAGGGTGCCATCTCGTAACATACAAAGGGCAAATATACCCCCTTCATGAGCTCCTTGAATTGCAGTGCTTATTCTGTTGGTACCTGGAAAGAAGAGGGCAGAAGCTCACTAAAATAATGTTTTATTGGTTTGTTCATTTAGCTTTTCCTTTGGTGAAGGAAATACAATGTGGTGGCCACTATAATTTCTTTCTGGTCAGGAACGCTAAAGAAATGTTAAAGTTTTGAGAAGAAAAAACAGTAAGTCAACTATAAAACAGGGTTGGGTTTCTAACGTCCTAGTTCTCCTCTTAGGGCTTTCTTTAAAAAACAGATTTTTATGACTTACATGAAACAAAACAGGGTTGGAGCAAGTCAAATTTCAAATGCTAGCTTTTCCAAAGAAATGGATAGCAACAGAGAAGGCTCAATATGCCGTGCACTTAAGAATCCCTAAAGGAGTGGGCCTTGAGTGGTTATCCTGCTTAATAGCAATAGCACTTAGTTTTACGGTATATACTGCTCCATAACGCTTTACAGCATTTACTGAGTGGCTTACAAATGTCAACCTATTGCCCCCAGCAATCTGGGTCCTCATTTTATCGACCTTGGAAGGCTGCATCGAGCTTCAGCCTGTCAGGATTCAACTCCTGGCTGTAAGCAGAGTTAGCCTGCAATAATGCAGTCTAACCACTGCACCAGCTCAATCTCATTGGATGGATCATTTGTGTAAATTTACAGCTCATCTACAAACTTCACAGCATTCCTCATCCATGTGATCGCCATTGCAGACAGTATGTGTTTGCCTTGTTCCAGACGTGTGGGTTTTTTTTTCTTTCCCCCCCCACTGTGGAGATGAAAGATTGGAGAGAAATTGATTGCAAGAAAGTAAGCTGTTTGCTCTAATACATATTGAAAACAATGAAATTGTGCTGGCCACAGACTCACTATAGAAACAGCTTATAGTATTCTTTTGAAATCTCTTTCTTTCCAATTTCTTTGTTTTGCAAGTGGTGGTGGGTGGGTGGAGAAAGCAAACAATTTGTATCGGCAAATTTGTCTGCCTGACCTGTCCTACCGTTGGTGCAACTGCACTGCTCTTGACATGTAGAAAGCAAACAGGAAATCTTTCTCTCTTCAATTTCTCTGCTGGGGGGGAGATCAAGTAAAGGAAAGATTGCCTATAGAAATTGGTCAATTCCAACCACCATCACTCTTTTCCAAAGCAAAGAGATTTCAAGAGTTGTTTGTCCTTTTACACATTCAAGAACAATGCGATCGTGCCAGCAACCCAGGGCTAGAAGTTGTAGATGCATTATGAAAATAGCTGAAAATTATTGAAATCTTTTCCTCTGCTCTACAAAAAATTTGGGGGGGGGGGTTGTTTTAAAAAAGAAGCAAACAATTTATGTAGGTAATCTATTCTTTCCAGCTGCTGGTGCTAATTTACCAGTTGTAGTAGTAATAGTACTATTATACTATAATATAATATAGTATATTATAAGCCTAATAAGCCTAATATAAGCCTATCTAGTATTTTGAGAAATAACATTTTGCATAAAAAATAGGATTAAATTATGTCTCAAAGATCCTCCCCAAAAATCTTACCTTCTATTTTGTGTGTATGTCTAAAGAGAATTTTTTTCTTCTATATACAGTAAAAAGCAATTTACTATTATGCAAGTTCATTCTTTTCTTACCCTTTCCCCAAACTAAGATATTTCCACTTGAATCTCCTGTGATTGTATCACCATTTTCAGAAAATGTCACACACAAGACAAACTTTGGCTTTTCTTGTTTCTACAGGATAAAATAGAACATCACTGAGCAATATACTTTTATTATATATTTCATATATTCTGTTCAGTTATTAATGTATTAACAATTTTAAAAAACACTGCTTTTCTCCCTAATGGAGAAAAAAATAAATACAGTAATATTTAAAAGAACAATGCCTTGTGTTCATGGTTTAAAAGTGAGAAAGTTATATTACAATCTTAATGTAGTAGAACAGGGGTGTCAAATTTAAGGCCTGGGGGCCGGATCCGGATCCGGCCCATGGGGTGCTTAGATCTGGCCTGCGGGGTTGCCCTGGAAACAGCGAAGGACTGGCAGTGCCTCTCCCAGTGAAAAACGAGCTTGGGAGAGCTGCCCATGGTCTCTGTTGCAGCAAAAAACGGAGCTCGGGAACCCATTTTTGCTGCCAGAGCGCTCGGGCCACCACAGGCGCCCTCAACACGAGTGATGTCATGCTGGCCATGCCCACCCTGGTCACACCCTCTCCAGTTCCCCAAGGTCAAACACAACCCTGATGCGGCCGTCAATGAAATCGAGTTTGACATCCCTGTAGTAGAACAACTGTATATGTATAAATTATATGAATAGCCTATATAGTATATAACTTTCTCTCTCCTGGTCTTGATTTGTTGCTTCTAAAAAACAATGTAGTATCAAGAGCCACTGTCTATCAACTAAAATGCTTGAAAGATAATTGGTATTTGACAAAAAAGTGTACGAACAAATGTGATTAAAAAAATATCTTTAGTAGATGATGCCAAATATTAACTCAGGAAAATGGCAAGGAAATAGAGAAAGAGAGAGAGAAAAACCTCCACTTTAAGATTTATCAAGCAAAAGAGAAAAGAAATGATAAAAGATATAGCATGACAATGTGCATAATGGGGTCCTATTAAGCACAAAAAGATTACTAAAATAAGAAAGTGATCAATAGTGGCAAAAGCAATATCTTAACAGTGTAATCATCAAATACCCATGGTTTTAATAATACAGTAAATTTTTTATTTACTCTTTTAAATTATTCTTAGCTACGTAGATAACTCTGAAATAAAACAAACTTCACTTAATCATGATTAAATGGATAGTTAATACTTTAAAATAATTAAATTATTGATTTCATGGTTTCTAATGAGAAATATCATTTTGCTGGGATTTAAAAGAAAAATAAAATAAAATCATGCAGTAAGATGAAGGTTGCTAGCTAATAGTTCAAGACACAAAAGGAATAAAGAAATAAATTCTCTGTTTGCGGCTTCATGTTTCTAAAGAAACAGCACGACAGCCGAGCAAAACTGGGAGATAGAATATTAACATTCCCCTGATGATCCTCTGGCTGCAAGGGAAAAAATTAAACAAGAACATAAACATTTGTACCTCAAATAATCCCTGCTTTTTGATAAGAGAATTCCCTTCAATTGTCCAAAAATAAAGATGAGATTTTCCACATGTAACTATTATGTTAGTGTCTGTAGGGTGAAAATCAGCGGCAAATACTGCTTCATTAGAGCACTAGAAGAAGAAAAAATATTTTAAATTTGCAAACAAAAGCAATAATTTTAATATTAAGTTCTAAGAACTCCTTGTTTGATACCATATTAGTGCATTGTGACTTTCAAATTTAAATTAAAACAAATAGATAAACACAAAATACTTCACGTAAAGGTTTGGAAAATGTGATATGTCTTAAAAGAACATAACTTTTACTTATGCAATAAGTAAAACAATAAGGATTGTTTAAAGATTTATAATGATTTTTCATACATGAATCTCAAGTTCCTGGATTGTTGCAAAGTGTGGATTTTACACCGAAAAAGATAAATCTGTACCTCATATAGTGCCTACAGAGCCAGGAGGCCCTGGTAGTTTAGAAATGAGAACTATGAATAGTGCGGTTTTCTTCGTTTCCACTTTATCCATACAAAACAAGTTTCTTATGATTTCTTCCACTAATAAGTAAACTTTATTACAGATGTACAGAAGAGGCAAGATATTTTCTCCCATAGCATTAATTTATAATGAAAGATACATTTCAACAGGAAAACGATTTAACAGCAAGACTAGTGGTCACATCAACAAGATGTTGGAATGACGGCGAAATATTATGGATATTCTTTGACCACAAAAAAAAAAATTCCTGCTGGCCTCAAGTACAAGACACAAATGCAAAGTACCTTGACTTCTGCAACTTTTTCTTCCCTCTGCCAGTCCCATACTGAAAGCACATGGTCATTGGAGTCATCCACTGAACACAAGTTACTGCCTCCATTCTGAAATAAAACATGAAGTACTCCATCATCCCTCAGTTGCTTGCTATTTCAAAACCAAGTGATTGATAGCACTCATCTTCCAGATACAGTTTTGTACTTAGGACATTATGAATACTTTGTCTGAAAAAATGGTGTATCTTGAGAATGTTGAGATCAAATAGCTTAAACAACTATGTATTTTAATGTGAAACACAAACTGTGTGAATTCTAAAACAAATGAAATAATCTGACTCTCTTTCTCCATTCAGCTAATTCCACATATTACGCAATGGTATAAGGGGCAGAGAGGCCTGTTTTCTTCATCTAATATCTAAAAATAAAAGTAAAAAATCATATCCAAAAATAAAAGTAAATAAATGTGAAAATTATACAGATAGCTATTTAATGGTATTATGTAACAACATTTATACCTATAAATACGTTTGAAAACTATGTTCTTATATTTAAAACTTCCTTACTTAAGTAAAGGTTTCAATCAAACTAAACTAATTCATATTGTTCAGATATAATCTCTAAAAACAAATAGTATTATATACCATCCATTGTAAAATCAATACAACCAACACTTACAATTACAAAGGAAGAATTTCCAGCAGTCTTAAAGGAAAAAATAGTCCAGTTGCCTTTTGAAAAAGCACCTTTGAGGCAACTATGACCTGGATGACTGAGAATCTCCATAGACATCCAGCAGTCTTAATTTTAAAAGACTTATAATTGGCCCCGAAAAGCTTACAAAGCACATTAAATAAACATTAAATGTTACTCACTGATTTAGAAAATGCAATGCATGTAACAGCTCGATCAAAGAATCCCATGCCAATTACATGTAGTGTATTCAAAGTAACAGAATCCCAAATGCGGACATGAGGCAGTAATTGCTGTGAAAATGAGCAAACAAAAATAGATGCTTTAAGGGCAGAGTTCAGAACATAAACAATTCTCAACATCCTGGATGGAATGCACAACATTTTCAGTTTGCAGAAACACAGGTAAGAAAACAAGAGGTTCTATTTTCTATGGTCAAATGATTACAGCAATTCGTTACTTGAATATTTTAACAACAACCATTATTCTGTTTGAAGTCATTAGTTCAGCTCAAGGCAAATGACAGGTGCTTTGAACAACAGTCCACTCTATGCCAAAGTTTGAAGATACAACAATTAACTATGGGCATATTGCTGCTAAAGGTTTTAGGATACCTGCCCATGTAGAACTGCACTGATCTGGCATTGGCATATAAGTTGTGCCACATGGCAAAATGTCCACTGTATGATTTGCTCTGCACAGTTTGGAAGCAGTCTATTTTTCCTTTGGTAGAAACTCTTCCTTCATTCTTCCTCCTATTCTCTGCACATCAAGGTCCCAGTAGATTTCATAGACAACCTTATTCATGAACACAGATTCAATATTTTAGTCAATGTCACAATCCCTGTTTTAAAAAAATCCTGGCTTAATTCTACCTGCTTATATAAATCATGTTTTGAACTCTTATCTTTACCCATCTCTGGCCAGCTGTTGTTGTTGTTAGTATATGGTATTGTCACAGTAGCCAGGAGACCACAATACTATTGCAGAGTAGTGGTTTGGCTTGCCAAGGTACCAGCCCTGTTATAAGAAATGCTGGTGCGCTTCCCAAAGTGTGCCACAGAAGGGCGAGCTGGCTTCGCACCAAAGAGAAAGATGAGCGGCTCTTCCTGCAGCGTCACCCCGGGCTCCCTCCTTTCCCAGAGCTGTGCCACAACTGGGAAGGTTCAGAACCACCAGGAATCTGACTGCCTGCACAGAGCATCAGCTTGTATCCCAACAAAGTGCTACCTATCTGTCCATTTGCATAGAACATGCTTTCAAATTGTTATGTGGACAGAAGCTGAGTCAAATGACAGCTCACCCTGACCTGCAGTGCTAGGGCTTGAACCGCTGGAGTTGAGACCATCTCCAGCGTCATTAAGCCACTAAACCACCACACCTCTCCTGACCAGTGAGTTCAAATGAATCTATACTGTGATTTACCTTGCAATGTAAGTACCCGGTTAAAAGCTATGGTTCCATATCATCATCACTACTTTTAATAGAAATTTATATGCCAGGAAAATGACATCTTAATATTTTGCACTTTTCCTTCGTAATAAAACCTCATTTTTTTTGCAAAACAGTCAAACATATATATGTAGTCAAAAAAATGGAAGCGGTGTTTACAACTTTATTTCCCTGTTTTTGTGTAGAGCACTAATGGGATTATTTGGTTATTCCATGAATCGATGTAGTTGGAGAGGAGGGCACTGACTGAGGATTTTTGGTCAGCTCGAGGGACTACTAATCACTGAATAATATTCCCATGTTTTCAGTGATCCAATGTCATAGACGCTAGAACAATTCTATTCAAATTCTTTGGAAAATGGTAACAGCACTACAGTTCAAATGACAGAGGCCATAATTAGTGCAATGAATTTGTTGGAGGTCTTAATTGAAATAATTCTTTTAAGCTTAGGGTCTCATTTGAAGTGCAGATATTAGAGTTATGGAGTTTGAAGTTAAAGGCAAAAAGATGCTTTAGAACAGTGGTCACCAACTGGTGGTCCATGAGAAAATTTTGGTGGTCCGCAGAAAAATTATTTGCATTTTTTATATTG
>JANHJO010005095.1:67175-77942 GCA_032468235.1 Pseudoxyrhopus heterurus | reverse complement strand
CCCCAAAGCCTTTTGGACATATTTTTGTAATTGCTTGTCCTAAAGTACAAAGATGCTTGCAGGAAGTCATTAATCTTTCATGAGCAATTCTGCCATTTCTTAATGCTGAACAATAAACCATCTCCGAGGGGCAAGTGTGCTCTTGTCACAGCATGCTTCGAGGGAAAAAGGGGAGTTTTGAGGAACACAAAACTGTTCCAACAAGAGAAGAGAAGAAATAATGAAACGGTTGTATTAAACACAGTAAAGCAAGAAAACCAAAGTACGGAAGAAGAAAAATCTCCTCAGGTTTGTTCTCCCTCCCCCCCTTTCATCTACAGCTTCATTTTTTTTTCTAATTCTGAGAACAGATCAAAATCAACCACACGCACACCCCAAACTAAAGTGATTTGATTGAGCCAACATTCTCCTCCCTGTGCACAGCCAGAGAGACAGGTTGAGAGAGTCCTGCCCTCAGTCCATTTTTTTCAGGGTTCTTGGTTGTTATGCAGAGCAGGTGAGATGAACTAAACAGAGCCAAGATGGCCAGTTGGAGTCCCCTATCGGCCAGCTGCTCATGGAAGGGCTACCTGTTATTAAACAAGAAAGGGAGAAGAAGCAGCAGCGATATTACTGTCACTTCCCAAGGCTTTTTTTTTTTTTTTGGTACTCTGGTCAAATGCTTTTGTAGCAATATTGTTCTAAATCCTTCATGCATTTTTCAAAGAACTCATTTATGCATATTGCTTAATCCAGTGTTTCTCAACCTCAACAACTGTGGACTACTATAACTGTGTCCAACCAGAGGTGTTTACTATTTCTCCTCAAGTGGACAGGGAGGTGCCAGAATCTGGATTGCTAGTTTCACAGGTACAGTTATTGAATGATTGAAATGCGGTAAGAATTTTTAGAAATAATCCAGTTCAAGCCACTGTTCAGTGAAGTTTCCACCATGCAACATGTAACTGTGCTATTCACAATAGATAGCCATCCAGCCTTTGCAAAGTCATCCAGCCTTCAAGTAGGGCAGGGACCATCATATCTCATATTAGTCTGTTGCACAGACTGTTCCATCAGGATATTTCTTCCAATGTCCAGCCAAAATCTTATTCTTTTCCATTTCTTCCCATTGAGTCTGGTGGATTTTAGTCTTATATTTTCTTCCTATTGTGCTTTATATAGATGATATTATTATGGTGGGTCGCACAGTCAGTCATATATTTAATTAGATTTAGTATTTTTATACACTTATCGAGTCCTTGCTATGGCCCTGTGATAGGCAGATGTTGTTTGATGGTGGAAGTTATGTGTCTATAATCTACGGCTAAATCTACAGTCTAAGATTGCTGGAAACTTAATCATTCAAATCCAAACCAAGGACCTATTATTCATTATCTTACTATTATACTGTATAATTATGGACTGGCAGCTTTTCTCCCTTTCCTTATTTTTATACCAAGAACATACTAAGTTTTGCTATTTCATTATGTTACATTTGATAAATATAAATATTTTATTGTAATTGTTTATTGGCATTGGCTCCATTTGCTGACACTTGCATTTCTTAGTTACAAGATCAACTTTTCAAGATGATGACACCTTTTAAAGTATACCTACATAGTTTATAGACATTTTCAGACAACTGAATTCAAGATAATTGCATTTCAGTTGAATCCTATTTTTGTTAACAGTATGCACATCCATGTTCATATAGTTTCAATTATTCATTCATTTAGACTTTTTTTTAATCCCACCTTTATTACATTATAGGTAGCTCAAGGTGGCAAACATACATAATACTCCTTCCTCCTCCTTTTTTCCCCATAACAATCCTATGAGAGAGTGCTAATGACCAGATGCCTGCAAGGAATATAAATCTTTCCATTCTCCACTATTCAGTCAGAACTAAAGAAACTACTTGGATGAGAAGCAAAATGTCTTCAAGGAAAAAAAGACAATCCTGTTTCCTTTTGGGGGGGAAGCATCTTTGGCACAACCTTGTAATGTAGTTTTCCCTTACATTCTTTCTGGAGGTTGGATCTCCCATCCAAATACTAAACAGTTTCTTCTTTTTTAACTTCTGAGCTCAGAAGTTAAATTAAATTCCTGACAAAGAGAAATGCAGAGAGGGCTAACAGGTATTAGCTGCAAAAATCTGATTCATCACTGCAACAAAACATTTTCTCCACCTTGATGCTACCATTTAATGAAATATTTGCAGTCTAGGTTTGGTAATACTTGTATAATTCTACACATCTACCTGGGAGTAAGGACAAGAAAACTCAAGGCAACTTACTTCTACTTACTGCTGAATCAATTACCTCTGAAACAGGAGTTCTGGAGTTTATGATAAAAAATAAGTCAAAATGGCAGCTATAGTGGTGGAATCAAAGCTCCACTTATTTTTGTGCACAAAAATACAGGTAGAGCTTTGATCTCACCATTTACCATTGACACTTTTGATTTTTCTACCATACCCTATGCACACCCCTGTTCTACACTGATTGGTTTCTGTAAATAGACTGTAATTTAAAATATATATTTATATGGGCTAAGTGAGAAGATGTGCATTGAACAAATATAAAACTTTATTATACTTTCAGTTCTTAGGAGCTAATATTTCATTAATTTGACCCAAGTAGATTCTTTTCAGATTGGAAAAGAGATGCTTGTGATGCTTTTTCAGAGCTTATTTAAAACACAAATGTCTGTCAAGAGACATTGGCTTTTTGGGAAATCATTGGCACACTTCAATCATAGTAGTTTTTATTGTGGTAAATGACACAGAAAAAAAATCCAATTCAATTAAAACAGAGAATTAAAATTGCAATTCCATACACACATACTAGGAGGTAAGCCCCATTGAATCTAATAGATACGACATTTGAGGAGACATTCCTAGGAATGGCTTGTTGACATTACTTACTGTTGGCAGAAACACTAACTACCATAACATATTTTACTTATTTAATCAATTTATACCCTGCCTTTCGTCTTTGATGAGGACTTGCTTATATTCTGATATTCATCTTGACTGAATTTATCCTTTTTCAAAAAAATTAAAATATACACAAAAACACTATTTTAGTTGGTGAAATTTGAGTAAATCAATTGCACTGAATGGTATCATTTCACTAGCAGTGTAACCAATAAAAAATGTATTTGCACCATTCAGAAGTATTAATTCAGTATTTCTATTCTCCTTGGGCAAAACATTGTACCCACTGTTTTATAACTTTATAATGATTTAATTTCTGTAGTTGTGCTAAGTATTTTACTAGAAGTTACACAAAAACTAGAGCAATTGACATTACCTCTTTTCTGGATTCTGATGTGTGTTATGGGTTCATGTGTGCTTAGAAAGTGGGAAAAAGGAAGTTAAAAGCAAGCCAGTAACTAAGGTAAAATGTCATACAGCATTGAGAACATTTGCTGATGTTTTGGGTTACTTTATAATTAAAAAATAAAAAGACATCCAATGCATTATTTTGAATCAGGATTCATATGCCTTATATTAAGGAAAAAGTAGGTTAAAAATAAGACTTTAATACTCATTGAAAAATAGTGTTCTGCATAACTATTTAAAATATAAATTCTACTCTCTATTTGTAGCTATTTATAGTCTGTTGCTTTTTGTTTCACAAAATGGCTTGAAAAAACGGAATATTATTATGTAGTCTGAGACAAAACACAAAATGCTATTGTGTAGTTAAGACTATTATACTCCACATACATCATAATTTGCTGGTATAAAGATTAAACTAATGTTTACACATTTAATCTCATTAAGTATACATTTGCCTAAATATCTGCATTAAAATAAAAGTTTTTCCCATTTGCATATTGAAGCAGTAAAAACATCGCCAACAACATCTTGATTCTGCCATGTTGCCAGAACAGCTAGTTTTGGGTGGCTGTCCAACACACATGTGTTTTGTCCAGACAAGGCTCATAACCACACAAACTTTGAGCCAGCCATAGATTAAAACACACTGTTCTGGGCAGAAGAAGTTGGAGGATGTGGTGCTAATAAGAGGATTTGGCAGCTAAAGCGAGATGGAGAGTTGGCAATGAACTTTGTGCAACTGTAAAATAAGGCTACTAGATCTGGGCTGCAAAAATCCCGACAATTTAGATTTTTTTTTAATTTGCTGCCATCTAGTAATCTCAATTTTTGAAATCAATTTACTAGCCTTGATGTAAATTCCCTTAACATAATTTTCTGTCCCCATGTGGGGAAAATGATAGATGTCATGATTGCAACATCAAACCCAATCCTACTTTCACAATATATTGAACAAGGAAGTACAGGAATGCCAGACATATCCACTAATGATATGAAAGAGAATATGCAGCATGCCAGTTGAATGGGGGATAGGTGAACTGCACTAACTGACTATGCTAAAAGGCTCCTTGTCTAAGACAATAAGAAAATCTCTTTCTAAAGACCAGAGACATGCCTGTGGACATCCGTGTGGCCAGAGGAAGAGAAGAAGGAATGGTGAAAGAATCTCAGAAAGATTCATAATCATCTGTCAGTGAATCCTTCCTAGAGGAAAACACAGAAGTTAATCATATATATATTTTTTTGAAAATCTCTCTGTTAAAAAGGGCTCTTGTGATCTTCCACAAAAATATTCTAGCACTTTAGGATACATAAAGGGGAAATGTGTACAGCATAAGCTGGAGTAATCCATTCCAGATATATGTGTAATGCAGGAGATCTGGTGGGGTGAGGGAAACAGGTGCAAACAATTCAGCCAGCTGTCAGTAAGTTCTAGTGATTGCTTGTGATAGGTTAATCATTAGCTGCTCCGTGTGCAATGTTGGCAACAGCACTGTCATAGCTGCCTTCCCCCTACACATCTGTAACCTCTTCTAGGTGCTTCTTGATATGAGTGGGTGTCCACAAAGCCCTGACATCATGGGAAGCTAAATTAGGCATGATTGCTGCCATATCTGTTTTCCCACTACAAAACCCAGAAAGCTGACAAATGTCAATAATTCCTGATCACTCACTTTCCACTATTGCTTTTGCATGCCACACAAGGTCAGTAGAAAGAGACAGAGTCTCCCAAGAAACTCAGGTCATAACAAAATAGTTTGCAAATCCAGGAATAGAAAAAAAGAGAGAGAGAATCCTGCTTTTGCAAGTTCAGGTACTGAAATAATTTCAGTGTGAGTGCATCTTTCTAGTCTACCCAAACATCCGATCATGCATCAGTACACCAATAGGTGCCTGTTATTTTACACCAAAGGAGGACAGCTTCTATTGTTAGGGGCTAGTCCCATTTCAAGATAGCAATCCAGATTTATGCCATAAGGTGCCCACCCAGGAGGTCCAAATCACTTTGCAGCATTATTTGATATTATTTAATTGATTAAAGTCAAACTTAAACTTTTCAGTACTAACTGAGGTTCTTGCACTTCTGTCCTGCTTCTAGCTGGCCTCAGTGTAAAGAGAAAAGCCAAAAAGTCTTTCTTCTGTTCTTCTAGCTTATGTTTCTCTGGGTGGAGCCCCGAAAAGAGCATCTTCTGCTCATCTGATCATTGTGACAAAGCAACAGTAATGATGATGGGCTTTCCATCACCTCTCTGGCAGCTGGATGACACTAGAAGGTGCTGTGTTACATTTGAGGAAATAGTCCTAGTTTTTCAGAACCAAAAGTTTCTATCTTCCTATATTCTTTCTCCCTATATAGCCAACAAATTCAGGAAGAAAGAACCTTTTAGATATTAGAATGGCATCTGCCATAGTAATCAGAATTAAAACATAATAAACCACCAACGATTGTCAAATTGTGAAAAATATACATTTGATAAATAAATATTGAAAAGGGAATTCCCAGGCAAACAAGACAATTAAGGCAGGGTATGAAACCATAACATGTCAGTGTTGGTAGTTCATATTTGAAGAAACAAGCAAAAAAAGCTGTGATGTGACAGATTCAGGAAGTGGCACTAATTATATATCTATTTAGCTCAAAAATGGGAATGTTCAGATCAGGTACATTTCTGGCTATATAATATATCACTTATATCCGTTTTTATGTTAAAAATTCCTTGCAGGAACTAGCAAGCATGTTTATGATATATACATGATATATGCCAAAATGATATCATACAAATGACCTAAATTGTATAATTCATATAACTTACATAATGATGTCACAGCATGCATGAAGTCATTTCATACACACTCCACCACCACAGATCCTCACACATGTCCCTTTATCTGAAGCTTTACTTTATTTTACTGTACTTTACTGTAAAGTCAAGTCAAGTCTTGTATTGTAGCTTTTAGGATTTATGACAAATTTGGTGTGTCATCATGTAGTAATTGGCTGAATGTAGATATATATGAGAGAAAGGAAGAGAAGACAAAAGAGAGAGAGAAAGTAGACAAGTCATAAGCTTACTGAATAGTAGACCAAGTAAACGTTGAATTCTGCAGTTCATGCATGTTCTCTATGTAGTAATTTCCACATTTCCTTCACTTAAATCAGAAAATATATTGCACATGCAGGCTAAGGCTTGATCATTTTTTGCAGACGTAATTCCTTGCTTATAGAAGTGTACATACTGATGTTCATGGTGACTATGAACTATTCCATAAGAGGCTAGCTGGAGTTATTTATAAAAGTAATAAAAGTAGGATAAACATCTAATCAATCATTTCCCTCAGTTTGATCCTTTCTCCCAGACCGAGTCCCTGTCAGTGGTCATCCATGGCCACACCAGTGCTCCTGAAAGTAATTTCCCTCCTCGTTTCTTTCTTCCCTCATTTTGTGCCTATAAGCCATTCTGAGCTGCATTTTGTTTTCACCATGTTAAACTGTTAGTAAGAGCGTCAAAATATTCAGAGATATAATAAACACAAATCTTTTTTCTTCCTCTTCTTCCCATTCCCCTCCCCCCCACACACACACACAGTTAACATTTAACATGATAATCTGTTTATCTCTCGGTCTACAGTCATTTCCACTGCAGTAGCAGCAGCTGTGCTGCTGGAGAAATCATGGATTCAGTTAAATTCTCCCCAAGCATCTCGAGGCCTTCAGGCATGTGCTATAAATTTAAAAGCCTAATTATAGCCATGAGCAGCAGGAATTACAGTTATGAAAAGCAGGAACAAATGGGTGAGTAGCTCAGCAACTGAAAGAGATCAGCCCTGGCCTCCCTCTCTCCTCAGGCGCATGCCGTCTTGAGGGTCTCCAGTGGTGCATCTGCCACCCCTAGCGAAGGGCACCCTCCTAAAGTCACTGGGCAGGTCAATTTATAAACCATCCAAACTGGAGAGGGGGGCAGGCCCTTTGATACAAAGCATCTATTTGTCACAGTGATCTATCTTGTGAAAAAGTAAACACAAATTGACACAATGTCCAGGGAGTTCTACATTTTCCTGGTTAGAATTATTCACAGTAGATTCGGCAGTTTGGGGGGAGGGCATTTTTAAACATATGCTTTTTGACTGAAAAGGGAGGCAAGTCGATTTTGGAATGTTTCTGATGCAAATCTGCTTTTAGCTTGGTTGGAGTGATTTAATCTCAGGTTTGGAGTCCAAAATGCTTACAGTCCAATACCTTGCCAGGGGTAAGGGTAGGAGGGGAAGACAGACAGAGAGACAGAGACAGAGACAGAGACAGAGAGAGAGAGAGAGAGAGAGAGAGAGAGAGAGAGAGAGAGAGAGAGAGAAGGGCAGAGCAATGTGGTTTTTTTGGAGACCGTAAAGGTTAATCTAAATTATCCTGGAGATTAACTCTGAGACAGTGCATGGTTCCACAAACATCACTGCTGGTGTCCCAAGCAGTGATCTGATATGCTTTGCTTTTGTTAGTATTTGCAGGGAGACTAATCCAGAAAACCCAGGAAAGACGAAGACATAATTTTATAGGTGAAGTTGTCAGTCTCCCCATGGTAAATTATGGGGCACGATTGACACTGGAACAAGTTACTGGTCAAACTGTCCTACAGTGGATCTCATCAAACAAAACAAGCCCAGACATTTGAACACTGCGATCTCTGAAAGAAAGAGAACAAGGATTTGTTTTCGGAACATTACACTTCTGCTTATGATCCACTAATTATCTGAATAATTATTCTATTAAGAACCTGAAATAATTTATCAGAAAGAAACATTCGTGCCAGAACAAACTAAAAGTGTTTACATCTCAGTCCTCTTGGTAAATAGGTTCATAATTTTCAGAATATGATGATCTTGACAACAAATGGGAAGAGATTTTAATCAAAAATTTGATTTACCCATAAGTGCAAAATGCCTGATTACGTTTTCCCCATTCTGGACAGAAGGAGAAGAATCAATTGGTTTTAACATTTCTTCTTATGAACACAAGTGATTAATTTCCTTCCTAGTGTTAGAGCCTGAACCAGGCATCTATAGACTTTTTTCAGAGGGCAGCAGCAGCAGGAGAGATAAGAGAGGGATGCATACCTAAATCTCAGGTGATCTCAATCATCAGACACTTTAGAGCTTGTGAAAACACTTCAATCACGTCTTATTTTAACATTCTTTCTTGAAACCACCCATGATTTGAGAGTGTTTTTAAATGTTCATATTTAATTTTTTTCACATTTAGATTTAAAAAAACCATGGTTCTGTGGATTTCATTTGGGTAATGCAATTTGGTGTTTGCAAGGATCATTTTGCCAGTTTCTAGCCTTATCACCTCACCATTGCAATCTAGCGTCCCTCTGCTAGATAATTATTTTTTTCCTTTTACTTACAACATTTCTCTGAATTATTCTCTACCTATGTTTATGTTGTCTGTACCAGACCTGGGGGTTGGGGCCTAGGGAATCAGGCACTACTTAGAGGCCTTCATAGTTTTTAAATACCTGATCAGGTGTACTGGCAAAATGTGTGCACTGTCAAAACTGGACTTGGCTCCTAATTTTACCAGCATAAAACACACACTTTCACTTACCATCCTATTGGGAAACCCTGTACTATATAGATGAAATTGAAAGAGAGAGTGGGGGGGATTGGTACCAGACTAGTAGCATTAATAACTACCTTATCTTTTGCACATTCTTTTCTGTAAATCATGTTTTAATGAAGATCAGTTATTTTATTTTTAAATGACTATTTTAATTTGGGGTCATGGCAATATCAAGACAATAAATGACAAAGAGATATAGAATGAACTCAGATACAGATACAAATCGATCTTCCCTACCCTAACACCAGTATACAAAATAACAGAGTTAGGAGTTGGGAGTGTCCTGATTAGGTAGGAAGTTGATCTAGAAGTCAACTGGAGGTCTTCTAGATAAACCTCCTGCCTAACCAGGACACTACTATTCCAAACAAATGGCTGTCCAATCTCATCTTAAAAACCTCCAGTGATGGAGCACTCACAACTTCTGGAGACAAGCAATTCCACTGATTAATTGTTCTCACTGACAGGCAATTTCTCCTTAATTCTAGGTTGGATCTCTTTATGTTAAGCTTCCATTCATTACTTCTTATTATCCCCTTAGGTGCTTTGGAGAATAGGTTGACCTTTTCACTTCAAGACAGCCCCTCAATTTTTGGAAGATTGCATCAACAGAAGGACAGTATTAAGATCACATGAAGTGTTAGTACTTTATACTGCACCTGTCCTTCTCTTTGTTAGACTAGACATTCCCAATTCTCGCAGCCATTTATCTGGTTTAGCCTCCATCTCCTAACACTCTTTGTTGCTCTTCCCAAATTCTTTTTTTCAATCATGGTCATCAAAACTGGGTGTAGTATTCCAAACATGGTCTTACCTGTGCAGTATAAAGTATTAACACTCCATGTGATCTTAATACTGTCCCTTTGTTGATGCAGCTTAGGATTGCTTTGTTTTTGTTTTTTTGGCAACTGTAGCATACTGCTGGCTCACACTTAAGTGATTAAAGAATACTTAAGGAGCCCTGGTGGCCCAGTGGTTAGAATGCAGTATTGGAAACTAACTCTTCCCACAACCTGGAGTTCGATCCTGATGGGCTCAAAGTTGACTCATCCTTCCTAAGTGTTTGCAATCCATTGCTTGATTATCTTTTCCAGGATTTCCCAGGTATTGATGTCAAGCTGATTGGTATGTAGTTTCCTGAAATTATTTTTTTCCCTTTTTTGAAGATGGGAACCATATCAGTTCTTCTCCAGTCCTCTAGTAGTTCCCTGGTGCTACAGGATTTTTGAAAGATATAGTTCAGTGTCCCAAAGATACTTTTTCAAGAGGCAACTGGACTTTCTGGTTTTTCTTTGAAGACGTTTTGCTTCTCATCCAAGAAGCTTCTTCAGCGCTGAAGCAAAACGTCTTCAAAGAAAAACCAGAAAGTCCAGTTGCTTCTTGAAAAAGTACCTTTGGGACAACCATGACTTGGATGACTGAGAATCTCCATAGACACTCGACAAAATCACATCTGTCAGCTTCTTCAGAATCTTGGGATGTAATCCATCTGGGCTTGATGATTTAAAGTCATTTAGAGTGGATCATTTATTTATTTTTGCTGAAATTGCTGTGCTAGACTATAGAGTACTGTCTTCAGAAAGTAGTGCTAGATTTAATCATCTTAAAAATAGCTGTTATCAGTATTATAACAGTACAGTGGAACCTCGGTTCACGACCATAATTCTTTCCATAACTTTGGTTGTGAACCGAGTTGGTTGTGAAGCGAAACAAATTTTCCCATTGGGTTGTATGGAAATATGATCAATCCGTTCCAGACTCCTATGAACTCTATTATTTTTTTAAGATTTTGAAGCACACAAATACAGTACTGTAGTTAAATATGCCA